>JAVJHY010688794.1:0-72660 GCA_035593235.1 Phascolosoma agassizii | reverse complement strand
ACTTCGCGTCGTCGTTCCGCATCGACTCAAACGCTGAACCATCACCACCAGGCGGCATCGGATGACCAGGACCAGGAACAGGGTCAGGAGCAGGAGCAGGAGCAGGCGCCGGAGCAGGCGCCGGAACAGGAACAGGCGCAGGAGCCGGACTGGCCTGGGGCTCGGGAGCGGTCGGGGTCGCCGTGGCCGGCGTCACCGGAGTCGCCGCCGTTTCGGGCTGAGGCTCGGTCGGTGCTTCAGGCTTGGGCGCCTGCTCGGTCGGCGCCTCGGCAGCCACTGGCGAGCCGTTGCCCTCGACGACCAAAGAAGCATTGCAGGCCAGGAGGTTGCTGGCCTCCCAACTCGAGGCGCAACGTGACCGTTCGGACCAGGGTGTGTCTTTGAGGTCCCAACTATCGGCTTCGTACGTGTCGTCGCCGATGGTGACCGAGTTCAGGCGAATGTTGTGGTCAATTCCGGGCTCGAAGCGATCGTTGACGAAGGCCAGTCCAACACGGTCGACCGAGATCGAATCGCCGACTCGAATCGAATAGTCGACGAAGTTCGGCTTGGAGAACAGATTCGGGCTTGCCTCAAGGCGGAAGACGGCAATGGCCACGCCGTCGATGAGTACCTCAAGCATCTCGTTGCCGACGTTTCCGGCGGCAGAGACCGTGATTGTGGTGCCCGCCTGGTCATCGGCCACCGGTTCGGGAGTGTCGGCTCCGGCGAGATTACCGAAGGCGAAGTGTCCGTTGCAGGCCAACATTTCGTGGCCGAAGTAGCCCGGCTGGCAGCGACCACCGTTTGACCAGACGCCGGTGCTGAAGGTCGACCCCGCTTCGGCCTCATAGGTCCGTCCACCGAAGCTGACCCAGTCGATGATGAGATTCCGGTCGCTGGGGCGGTAGGCGTCGTTGACGAACGCAACTTCGACATCGGGGGCACCGGCCGACGAAGGCGTCTCGACGCGGTACTCCTGCCACTCGGTGCCGACGGTGAAGGTTCCAACCTCGGTACCGGCGACACGGATCTCCATGACCTCGTCGCCAACACTGCCCTTGGCCCGAACGGTGAGCGTGGCACCGGGGTCATCGCCAAAAAGGCCGGGGCCCGGCGTCATCCGGAGTGAGACCAGAACGGCGACCGTAGTGCCGACTAGGAGAAAGACCGTCCACAGGGGACGTGTAATGCGAAGAGAAGAAACCATGACCGCCCTCGTCTTGCTATCTGCCCCGCCTGGGGCGCACGTTGCGTACAGGGGAGCATCGGTTACGTTTCGAGCGTCCTTAACGAAATTGACACGCGACGATGGGCCACCCGAAGGCGGCCCATCGCTGGCATTCTCTAGGCCTAACGGCCAAACATGATTGCTCTGACCAGGTAGTTTAGCGGTTCTCCAACGCCTCGATCAGCTGAGGCATGACCTTGTGAACGTCGCCGACAATTCCAAGATCGGCGACCGCGAAGATGGGGGCCTCCGGGTCCTTGTTGATGGCGATGATGTTCTTCGAGCCCTTCATGCCAACCAGATGTTGTGTGGCACCGGAGATACCGGCGGCCAGGTAGATGTCTGGCTTGACGACCTTGCCGGTCTGACCGACCTGGTAGGAGTACGGAACCCAACCGGCGTCGACGATGGCGCGAGAGGCACCGGCCGCTCCGCCAAGAGCCTTGGCCAATGATTCGACCATTGAGTACTTGTCTGGCTCGCCGAGGCCGCGGCCGCCGGCGACCACGATGGCGGCCTCGTCGAGCTTCGGGCCATCGGACTCCTCGACGTGGCGCTCGGTGATTACCGCTCCCGCCGACGAGCCGGTGTCCGGCACGTCGAGGTCCTCAACGTCGGCTTCGTCGCCGCCGTTCGGCTCGGGAGCGAACGACTTCGGACGAACAAGGACGATATACGGTCCCTCTCCCGTGAACTTGGTCTGCACATCGGTGTTGCCACCGAACACGGGCTCGTTACCGACGAGGGTGTCGCCGTCGAGCGTTATGTCGACGACGTTCGTCACCACGGTGCGGTCGAGCTTGACCGAAAGACGTGCTGCGGTGTCTCGACCGTCATAGGTGGTGGCCAATAGGATGGCGTCGGGGCCATCTCCGGCCTCAACCACAGCGACAATGGCTGCAGCCAGGGGAACACCAACCAGCGCGCCGTCGAGGTCGCCGGTCTGGTACACGGTCTCGCAGCCGTATTGGCCGAGCGTCGCCGCGATCTCATCCGCGTCGTCGCCTGCATAGACGCACTCGACCGTGTCGGCCAGGTCGGCCGCCTTGGTAAGGAGTTCCAGCGTTGTGGTCGCTACTTCTCCGTCGGTGGCCTCAGCGACCACCCATAGCTTTGAAAGAGTCATTTGCCAGGCCTCCTAGATGACCTTCATGTTCTCAAGAAATTCGATGACCTTGAGGTACGCCTCACCGTCATCTTCGATGACTTCGCCCGCCTCACGGATCGGGGCCTCGGTGATGTCGACGATCTCCTGCTGCGCACCGTTCCAACCGACCTGATCGGCATCGAAGCCGAGATCGGCAACCGTTTTCTCATCAACAGGCTTCGACTTGGCAGCCATGATCCCCTTGAACGAGGGGTAACGAGGCTCGACAACGCCGGCGGTCACGCTGACCACGCAGGGCATCGAGCAGGTGACGTCGTCATAGCCGGCATCGGTCTGACGCTGCACCTTTACTTCGCCGCCGTTGACCTCTATCGATTTCGCGGCCGTAACCGACGGAAGGTCGAGCACACCGGCCAGCTGCGCCGGCACCGTGCCGGTATAGCCGTCGGAGCTTTCCGAGCCTGCGATCACCAGATCGATGTCCTGATCCTTGATGGCCGCCCCGAGCAGCTTCGCCGTGGTTAGCGCATCCGAACCAAGCAGCACTGGATCGGAGATCAGCGTTGCCGACACAGCACCCATGGCCAGTGCCGTTGCCAGACCGGACCGCTCGGAGTTCGGAGCCATCGACACCAGACGAACCTCGCCCTCACCGGCTGCGTCGACGAGCTGAAGTGCCATCTCAACGCCATAGGAGTCCGATTCATCAAGGATTAGCTTGACATCTCGCTTGAGAGTGCGGGTGTCGGGATCCAAGGCACCTGGATCTGCAGGATCGGGTATTTGCTTCACGCAGACGACGACATTCATGGGTCGGGATGGTAGGCGAACTCGCCGGTAACGGCACACTTGGTCGGTGCGCCTCTCGTTGATCGTAAATCCGATCGCCTCGTCGGTAACCCGCCGGGCACAGGTGGTTATCCAAAAAGCTCTTGCTGCTGACCATGATCTAGATGTGACGGAAACCACGCGGAAGGGCCAAGCAATTCGCCTGGCCCACGGCGCGGCCCGTGATGGCGCCGAGGTTGTGATTGCTCTTGGTGGCGATGGCACGATCAACGAGGTGGCCAACGGCGTGCTCGGCGAATCGTGTGCCATCGCCCCATTGCCCGGAGGATCGACCAATGTCTTTGCCAGGGCCGTCGGCTATCCGAACGATGCCATCGAGGCCACCGCAACGCTGCTCGAAGCCTTGGCGGAGAAGCGGACAGGACCAGCGAGTGTTGGACTGGCCAATGGTCGGGCCTTCCTGTTTCATGTTGGCGCCGGATTCGATGCGGCGGTGGTGGCCAAGGTTGAGCAACGGGGGCCACTCAAGCGCTATGTGGGGCATCCACTGTTCATCGCCAGTACCTTCGCAACCTGGTTGCGCGATGTTGACCGCCGGCAACCCTGGTTCAAGATCCAGACCGACGATGGCCGACGGGTCGAGAATGCACAACTAGCAGTGGCCATGAACTGCACGCCTTATACGTTCCTCGGCGGTCAGGCCCTTCATCTTGCCCCTGAAGCAGCCCTCGATCGCCCGCTTTCGGTAGTTGCGCTGACCTCTTTGGCGCCAAGGATGGTTCCGATCCTGGTCCGTTCACTGCGACGAAGCGACGGCCTGGCCAATCGGGGCTCGACCCGGCATTGGACCGACGTCGACGCGTTGACCATCACCGGACACCGACCATTTCCCTATCAGCTCGATGGCGAGGCCATTGAGCCAGTGACCGAGCTGCGACTTCAGCACCAGCCAAACGCGCTACAGATAGTCATGCCAAATAGGTCATGATCAGGTACCTAGTGCCTCGAGCACTTCACCCGGGGTGTTGGTGATGATGCCATCGACTCCCAGTTCGACCAACTGGCGAGCCCGATCGAGGTCGTCAACGGTCCAAACGTTGACCGAGAGGCCAGCTGCGTGTGCCCGTTTGACGAAGGGCTCATCGACCAGGAGGTCGTGCGGATGGATTGCCGTCAGTTCGTGAGCGACCGCCCGGTCTACAAACGAAGCCGGGTCCCCACCGCCCCAAACAAGCCACGCCGTCGGAATCGACGGCTCGAGGGAGTGGATGCGATCGACGCTGCTGATGTCAAACGACGACACAATCACCCGTTCGGATGCATCGAAGGCTGCAATCAGTCCGGCAACTGCCACCGAAAGGCCGTGCTGGCTGTCGTAGTCGGGGTCGTCCGGCATGTTCTTGATCTCGATGTTGATCCAGGTGTCGGCGCAGGCCTCCAGGGCCTCGGCCAATGTCGGAATCGACGGCGGCAAATCGGCAGCCGCCACCTCGCGCACCATCTCCCCTGTTTCCAGGTGGGCGTCGTGGAAGACGACGAGCACATCATCGACGGTTCGCCTCACGTCGAGTTCGATGCCATGGGCCCCCATATCGGCTGCAGCCCGGAACGCCTCGATCGTGTTCTCGGGGTGGGTTGCTGAGGCACCCCTGTGCCCGATCACTCGTACCATCGATCTCCTCAGGATTAACGTGCACTACTTTCTAGCTGCCACGAGCCTAGGACGCTCACCTAGGTCGATGATGCAGTGTCGTGGAACGAACAGAGTGTTATGGACAAACTGTGACATTCGTCAACATCAACTCTTTACGAACTTCTAAACATTCTCTAAGATGACACAGAGGATGAGTTGACCAGGGAGTCAAGGCACAGTCATGGCGAAGTCGTGGCAGAGCGATGCGCCCCAACCCCTGATTCAACGCGTTCTGAAGCAAGTAGACGCTGTGCAATCAAGTAGACGCTGTGCAATGAGGGACACGTAACTACGAATGTCGGACCGTTTGACCAACGCCACAGGGGAGGAAGCGTGGTAGTAGCCAATTCATGGGAAGTTACCCATCCTGATTTTGCTGAGTTTGAAGAGATAGCGAAAGGGCTGGTTGATCGCCCGCCTGATCCGGAGCCGGATCTGTCATGGCGCAAGGAAGCATCGTGCCGTGATACAAGCCCGGAACTGTTCTTCCCGATCGGCACCACTGGCCTAGCAATAGACCAGATCGATGCCGCCAAGGTTGTCTGTATGGGCTGCCCGGCACGGATTCCGTGCTTGGAGTTCGCCTTGTCGACAAACCAAGATTCGGGCGTGTGGGGTGCCACCTCGGAAGAGGAACGGCGTCACCTGCGTCGCACGTATCTAAGTCGACGGCGATAACAAATACTTGTTGCGACCGGCCTCGCGTTGACGGGGCCGGTCACAGCTTTTTGTGAGCGTCCGTGTCAGCGTTGCGGCAGGGCCGCAGTGAGCTGTGCCACCGTCCCGGTTTCTGGCGTTGACGCCGGCCGGATTGAGAGCGAGCCTCCCAACTCGCCCTTTACCAGGGTGTTGATGATGGTCAGGCCGAGGCCGTTCTGGGCCTCGAGATCGAACCCAGCGGGGATGCCGACGCCGTCGTCGTGAACGCTGATGATCATCTCGCTCGACGAGTAGACCAGTTCGACCGTTACCGTCCCGCCTTCGGACCCTGCCGGATAGCCGTGCTCGACGGCGTTTTGAACCAGCTCATTGAGCACGACGGCCAGCGAGCTGGCCATCATGGTCGACAGTACCGGCCCCTCCCCAACCAGACGGATTCGCACCGGGGCGACCCCAGCCGACTCGGCCATATCGAGGATCGGCCGCACGACATCGCCGAAGAGGACTTCGTCTCCCCCACCCCGCGACAACATTTCGTGGACAACGGCGATCGATGCGATTCGCCGCTCAGCTTCGGCGATTGCGGTTTTGGCCTCGGGGGCATGAACCCGTCTTCCCTGGATACGAAGTAGCGACGAGACGGTCTGCAGGTTGTTCTTGACCCGATGATGAATCTCACGAATCGTGGCGTCCATCGAAACCAGCAACCGCTCTCGATTTCGTAGTTCCGAGACATCGCGCATCAGAACGAGGGCACCGTCGACGTCGCCATCGGTGATCAGGGGCACGATTCTGGCCAGGACACTGACGCTGTTGCCACGCTCGATCTCACCGACGACCGGCACCTTGAGTTTGTATGCGGCTTGAGCCGTCTCGCCGGGAAAGCCGAGGTCGTCAAGACGTCGACCGGCAATCGTTCCGCGCACGCCAAGGCGGTGGAAGGCGGAGACAGCATTCGGCGATGAGTAGACAACGGCAGTCGTTCGGTCGAGCACGAGGGCCCCGTCACCGACTCGGGGGGATTCCTCGGTTACCGAATCCTGGTAGGGAAACGGAAACGTGCCGTCGGAGATCATCTGAGCCAGGCGCTCAAAAACCCCAAGGTAGGCAAGCTCAAGGTCGCCAAGGGCGCGGTGACCCAACTCCGGCGTCTCCCTGGTCACCACGGCGATGACGCGCCCCCGGTGCATCACGGGTACGGCCATGACCAGCGCTCTGACCCCCGGTTCGATGAGATCGATCTCACTCTGCACAATCAGACCCTTTTTAAAGGCCTCGGCAACCATCGGTCGGTCCGATCGGGCGACAAAACGGCCGATCTGGTCGTCACGGTAGATCGTCTGGGCCGTCGAAGGCCTGATTTGGCCGAGCGAGACCAGCTTGTCTCCCTGGTCTCCCTTGACCGGGGCAAAGAGCAGTAGATCGGCGAAACACAGATCGGCCATCGGGCCCCACGACCTGACAAGCCGTCGGATGTGTTGAAGATCGTCGTCGTCGAAATCGGTGTGTCTTCGAACGATGTCACTGATACTTGCCACCGGCGGCCCCCCGTTTCGTGTCGAACTTCGAGGCTACCTAGCCAAGGAGGGAGCCGAGTTCGGCTACCGAAGTCAGCTCACCCGGGGTCCACGGCACTGCAACAATTGGATACGACCGAGACCCGACAGCCAGCGACTCGACCAGTTGCCGATCACGATCGGCAAGGGCGGCCATGGCGCGCCGCAGGCTTGGATCTTCGACCTCGTCGAGATCGACGGCCCCGGCGGGCGGCACCGCTCGATTGTGAACCAACAACGATGCCTGATGCTCTCGACTCGAAAGCGCGTCGAGCAGCGACCGCGTCTGAGATACCGCCGATGGGTCGCTTGAGGTGATGACGACATAGCCGGTTGAGGAATCATCGAGCCGGCGCTTCACTTCGTCGGCCCGCACAACGAACCCGGGCTGGAGGCGGGAGAAAAGCCAGAAGAACTCGGCGATGCGGGCCAGGAAGGGGCCCCCGAGGAGGCGTTCGGCCACCGCCAAAAAGGGGCGAGACGTCGCCTGCACCAGTCGGCTGCGGTATGGAGCGGTCAGCCATCGGAGCAACCGGCTCCCGAAGAAATCGATCATTCGGTCGGGTGCGTCGAGGATGTCGATGGCATGGGTCGACGGTGGCGTATCGATCACCACCAGATCGTAGGCATCGTCCTTGGCCAGGTCGCTGAGACGGTCGAGGGCGATGTAGTCATGGCTCTGGATGAAGCGGGTGGTCAGCGTCCGGTAGAGCGGGTTGGCTAGCAGGGCCGCGGCATCGGCCGGCGCGGCCAGGCGCTCGACAAGCTCATCCCAGCTGCCGGCCATATCGACCATCGATGCCCAGAGCCGCCCCTCTCCCTCTCCAACCGGCACCAGCACGGGCTCGGTCGGCACCCCGGCAATCCCCAGGGCGTCGGCCAGACGACGGGCCGGATCAATGGTGACCACAAGCACCCGCCGACCGAAGAATTCTGCGGCCCGGCAGCCCAGGGCGGCCGAGATCGTCGTCTTGCCGACACCTCCTGCTCCGATGACCAGTAGAACCGAGGCCGAAGCCAGCAACTCGTCGAGTTGGCCACGCTGCTCGTCGGCTACCACTGGGCGTCCTCAAGAGCGGCCAGTACCGCCCCGCCCGGATCGGCAAGTTGTTCCGGCACTGTGATGGTCGGGCGGCCCTCGGCCTCGATTCGGGCTCGCTCCCGCTCGGCCGTGAGGTGGCGGTCGGTGGCGACCGCGGCCAGCGTCCCGATCGCGCCGCCGGCGTCTATCAAAACCTGGGCCTCGATCTGGCCGTCGGCGGTGACGGGGGCAGGCAGCCGGTTGACGATGACGCCGGCGATGCCCACGTCGGTTTCGGCCTCGATTCGCCCGATGAGCTGAAGGGTCTCGCCAACCGGCAGCTCCTCTGCCAGCGTGACGACGACCGCGGCTGTGCGATCCTGCTCGGCCAACAACTCCGACAACCAGGCCGAATCCGAAGCCAGGGGCCCGAACCCGACCAACTCACGGAGGGCGTTTGGGGCCGAAAGCAACTCAACGACATGGCCCGTGGCCGGCGCATCAACCACAACCAGATCCCACGCCTCCCGACGCACCTCGTGACCGATCTTTCCTATGGTCAGGATCTCGCGAACCGCTGGGGCCGCAGTTGCCACATAGTCGAACATGCGAGCGATGGGGCCGAGACTCCGGGGAGCGATCGGAATCCGAAGGTTGAGTCGGACGTATTCATCCAAGGCAGCCTCGGTGCCGAGTTCGAGCAGCGCCACGCCGGCGGTGACATCGACCAACTCCCCGACCGGCACAGGGCCCTCGACGCCGAGGGCGAGGCGAGCACCGCCAGCTGCGACCGCGTCGACCAGGAGCACCCGTCGACCCTCAGCAGCGGCATGAAACGCCAGGGCGGCCGAGACCGTGCTTCGACCAACCCCTCCCTTGCCAACAACAATCAGCAGCCGAAACCCTGAGAGACTCAACAGGGCCTCGATTTTGCAGCGATCAGGCCCCGAAGCCGATGCGGCGGTCGGGATCGACCGAGCTCAGTTCGACAAAGCTGATTCGTGACGAGGGGACGGCGGTCTCCTTGCCCTTACGATCGGTGATCCAAAGCACCTTGTCTCCGTCGGACATGCTGTCATCGATCTGTTGTTTGAGGGCAGCGCGATCCGTCTCGTCGTCGAGCTCAAGTTCGATGACTTGATTGGTTTGAGCTATCCCGATGCGGAGATCCATGTAGGGAAACCTAGCGCCAGGCGGACCCGGTTCAGACGATCTTCAGCTCGGACCGGAAACGTTTCTTCGGCGCCAGCTCGACGTCGATGCGTTCGGCCAGGGCGGCGAAGGCCGCGCCGGCTTCGGTTTGGGAATCGGCCGCAATCGGGTTGCCATTGTCGCCACCCTGCCGCAGCTCGGGAACGAGCGGAATCTTGCAGAGCAGGGGCACCTCAAGATCCTCGGCAAGCTCCTGGCCGCCACCGGCCCCGAACAGCTCATAGCGCTTGCCGTCGTCGCCGGTGAACCAGCTCATGTTCTCGATGACACCTGAAACCGTGATGTGCACCTTGTGAGCCATGTAGGCAGCACGCTGGGCCACCTTCTGAGCCGCCGGCTGGGGAGTTGTCACAACAAGAAGTTCGGCCCGCGGCAGGAACTGCGACAGGGAAAGGGCGATGTCGCCAGTGCCGGGTGGCAGGTCGACGATGAGATAGTCGGGATCGTCCCAGAAGACATCGGTCAGGAACTGCTCGAGCGCCTTGTGGAGCATCGGTCCCCGCCAGATCACCGGCTGGTTCTCCTCAACGAAGAATCCCATCGAGATGCAGCGAACACCATGGACCTCCGGAGGCACGATCATCTCATCGATGACGACTGGATCGCGGTCGACCCCGAGCATCCGGGGGATGGAGAATCCCCAAACGTCGGCGTCGACGACGGCTACCGAATTCTTGCGCGGCGCTTCGTCGCCGCGGCCCGTGTGATCGCGCTGAGCCAAGGCAACGGCCAGGTTGGTTGTTACCGAACTCTTGCCGACGCCCCCCTTCCCGGAGGCGACAAGAATGACCCGGGTTCGATTGTCGGGGTCGGCGAAGGGCACCGCCCGGCCTTCAGCATGACCGTGGGCCTGCTGAGCGCCGGCGGTGGCGCCGGGATCGCCGTGAAGGGTCCGGCGGAGCTTCTCCCGCTGCTCGTCAGTCATTACCCCGAACTCGACAACGACGTCATCGACGCCATCGAGACCCTGCACCGCCTCGGTGACGGCCCGGTTGATTTCATTACGAAGAGGGCAACCGGCGATGGTGAGGTCGACGGCCACGGTGACCTGGGGAAGTGCCAGGTCGATCCTTCGGACCATCTCAAGTTCGACGATGCTGCGGTGCAGTTCGGGGTCTTGAACTGGCCTTAGGGCCTCGATCACAAGCTCTTCGGTAAGGGGCACGGCTTCTCCTGCGAATTTCTCCTACCGGGATAGGAAGAATGAATAGGGGTAGACTACCGACGTGGCCCAACGAGCCCTCAACCCGACCGAATTCGCCAACCTGGTTAACGCGATCACGTCTGCCTTTGGCGACCCGACGCGGCGAGACATCTACCTGCTGATCCATGCCGAGGTCGACGGGTTGACGGCCAGCGAAGTTGCTGAGGCCACCGGCCTGCATGCCAACGTGGCCCGCCATCACCTCGACAAGCTCGTCGGCGGTAGTTATGTGGAAGTCACCCAGCGCCAGTCGTCGAGGGCCGGACGTCCGGCCAAGGTGTACCGGGCAACCGATCCCGGGCTCCAACTCGAGTTCGATGTTGGCCACGACGACATCCTGGTAACCCTGCTCGGGAAGGCATTGTCACGCCTTCCCGACGAGGAAGCTGCGGCCATGGCCGAAGAAGTCGGTCTCGAGTTCGGCAAACAAATGGCTTCGTCGATGGGTGGCTCACCTGCCCAACGTTCGTTCCGTTCGGCTCTCCACGTTGTTGCCGATGCCCTGTCTGCTCATGGCTTCGCTGCCCATGCCGAGCGCCACGGTGAAGAATTGCGGATCGTTTCCGGTCATTGCCCGTTCGGAGACGTCGCCATCGAGCATCCTGTCATCTGCGCCGTCGACCGTGGCATGGTCAGGGGCTTGCTCGGATCGTTGTACGGCGAGACCGAGGTCGCACTGACTGCCTCGGTGGCAAAAGGCGACGACGAGTGCATCGCCGACGTCAGCGACATCGCAACGGCCCCGAGCTGAACGAGCGCCAACCGCCGCTAGCGGGCGGGCGCTCGGTGGTGATGGTCGAGATACCATTCAAGCACCGGTGCGAGATCGTGATAGGCCAGATCCCGGGCCGCATCGAGCAGCTCAACCAGCTCAAGCCTTGCCTCGGGCCCACCGAGGTAGATGAGCACGAGGACCGTCGAGAAGAATTCGTGGCGTGGCCAGTCGGGAGCCTGGAATCGGGCACCGGGTGTGGCCGACCTGAGAATGGCGAGCACCTCCGAAGTAAGCTGCTGCGGATCGTGGCGCATCATCGTCCACATGACGGCCCGATAGAGCTGCTCGGACACCTCGGTCCTTGGCGGTGTACCAGCCCCGAGTTCCAGCAACGCATGGACCAGCTCAATGAGGGCGGGCTCGGCCTCGATCCGATCGAGGAGAGCATCGATGGGATTGAGGATCTCGGCGATGTCGGTGTTTGGGAGCTGTGGGATCGGCAAGGCGAGCAGGTCGCGTAGCAACGCCTCGACCTCATCTCGACAATCGAATTTGTGGACCATCGATTGACTAAGAAACAGTGCCCCGACCCCAAACGGGTCCGAGTCATCGATTCCGTAGTCCACGGTGCCAGGTTACGACACTCGCCTCATTGCAGCAGCTCTACCGGTTCGCAAGGGTCGACCTGGCAGATCACAAACTGCGCCTCGAAGAGTTCACGGTAATCCTCGCCGCCCGAGGTGTAGTCGACCAGATGGCCGGAGGATACCGACACGTCGACGCTGCCGTTGACCGACCGTGACGCCATAGGAGCTGCCATAGGCTGCAAACGCTTCGTTGTATCGCCGTGGTAGGTTCATCGGCTTGGGGCGGGGGAGCACTTCCACCGTGTTTGGGCGTAAGAATCGGGCGGCTTTAGTAGTCGGGCTGGCGGTGACGGCCGCGATCTTGTTTGGCCTCGGATCTGGCGCGTTCGCCGGAGCGTCGTTGGCGGCTCCACAGGAGGTACGGGTTACCGCCGCGGCCGACGACCGCATCACAGTGGCCTGGGCCCCGGTGTCGGGTGCGGTGGGCTACGACGTATACATCGACGGCGGCAAATGGGCCTGGAGCCGCGGCGAGAACAACACCACCGCAGAGCTGCGGTGGCTCGAACCCGGCCAGCCGATCGAGATCGGCGTTCAGGCCGTTCGCGACCGCGACACCCGGTCCGAGGTGAGCACGATCGGCGCCGTCCCCGGTGGGGTCGCCGCCCCCGGTGGGGTCGAGGCAAAACTGGCTGAGACCGAAATCGAACTCAGCTGGCTGGCCGTCCCAGACGAGCGTGTCGTGTCCTACGACGTCTGGTCCCGCACACCGGGCGAGAAGAACTGGCGATGGTCCACCTGGAACCAAGGCACGACCGCCACTGTTACCGGCCTCGAACGGGGCGAAACCCACGAGCTGATCGTCACGGCCAAGACGGTGCCCTACGCCGACCTCGGCGAGCCAACGAGCACCCTCCCCGAGCACGCAACTGTCGTTGCCGTCACCACCCTGGCACCCGCCCCACCGGTACCAACCCGGCTGGCCCCGGTCACTGCCCTGCAGGTGGTCGAGACTACAGACGGGACTGTGACGGTGACCTGGTCCGCAGCAGCCGACGACCGGCGTAGATCGTTCGATCTCTTCGTCGACCAGCAGTGGGCAGGCTGGATCGCCGACCCGGCTGCCGCCCAACACACGTTCAACAACCTCGACCCCAGCACCACCTACTCACTGGGCGTGACCGCCGTCGGCGATCCTGCAGGCGACTGGAACGGCCCCCATTACAGCGAGCGCCGCACGATCCAGGCCACGACCGCCACGCCACCAGTCGAACCGCCGCCGGGCGATGGCGTCGGCGACTCCGAGGCCTGCCGCACCAGCACGGAGACGGCATGCGTCGAATGGCCCCACGGGTTCGTTAGGGCCGGCACCGACCAGCCACTGGCGGTAAACGGGGTCAACATCCTGGACTGGTTCAGCGACAACGGCTGGCGCTATGACGTCGATCAGCTGGCCGAACCCGGGGCTCCCGCCTTCGACACGATCCGACTGGTGATCTCCTGGGCCCAGATGCAACGCCAGCCCGGGATCAGCGACCCGGCCTCGATGGAGGCCCTCGACGCGATGATCGCCGACGCCGCGGCCAATGGCTTCGCCGTAATCCTCGACCCGATTCACACCGGCAAGACCAGGAACTACCAGTGGGAGCTCCAGCCCGGCTCGGCCTGGAACATGCCGGCCTGGGCCTGGGAGGAGGCCGGTATCCCACCGGCCACGAGCCGGGCGCAGCAGACCGAACCTCGCTACAACTGTGGAGCCGGAGACGTGATCGCCGGTGAGAGCGCCTACCGCTGGCTGGCCGAGGTGGTAGAGCGCTATGCCGGCAACGACGACGTGATCGCCATCGATCTGGTCAATGAACCTCGCAACAGCTGCTGGGGCGAGGCCGGTCAACCACCGAACGCCACGGCCGCCGCCCAGGAACTGGTCGACCTTCAGGTCAACTGGATCGAGCGGCTCCGAGCGCTCGACAACGACAAGGTGTTGATCGCCACACCCATGTACGGCGACTTCGACACCGGCCGACTCGATCTTGGTCCACTGGCCGCCCAGTCCAACGTGATGTGGACGGTCCACGACTACTACGCCGGCTACAGTCCGGACGGTACGTTCTACCGTTCAAGCGGCCTCGTGAACACCAATGCCGAACGTTCGGAGATCTGCGGCAGCTCCTGCTACGGCTACGGTCGGGCTACCCGAGCCGAGCGCCAAGCCTCGATGGCGGCCTACGTCGAACTCCATCTCGACGCCCTCGCTCGCTGGCAACTCCCGGTGTTCATCGGGGAGTACGGCTACCACGGCACCGTGGCCAACCACGCCGATGCTCTGGCCGACAAGTACGAGTTGTATGAGAGCTACGGCCTGGCCCGCACGGCCTGGGTGGCGAACTACGACGCCGCATTCCAGCTGTACAGCAGCGCCGGCTGGCACCCCAATGCCGACGAACTCACCGGCGACGCCCTCCGACCCTGAGCCTCGAGGATTTCGGCAGGCGCCCACAACGAGACAGGACAGGTCCCGGCCGACAAGACTGAGCGGCTATGGAATTCGAGCGAATCGAAATCGAGCGGGACGGCCCGGTTCTGCGGGCCTGGCTAAACCGTGCGGACAAGCGCAACGCCCATGATCAACTCATGATCCAAGAGGTCGGTGATCTCTTCGGAGCACTCTCGACCGAATTCGACGTCCGGGTTGTTGTTCTTGGTGGTCGAGGACCGACGTTCTGCGCAGGCGCCGATCGTCATGAGCAGCTGCCTCCCGCTAGCTCCGAGAGGGAGCAGCGCTACCGTTCGCAGTTGGGTCGGCGGGCCACCCGGGCGATCGAGGAATGTGATATCCCGACGATCGCGCGTGTCCAGGGCCACGCGGTCGGTGGCGGGTCATGCTTCGCCACATCCTGCGACTTCCGCATCACGACCGAATCGGCCCAGTGGTGGGTGCCTGAGGTCGAACTCGGCACACCGCTTCCATGGGGAGCAACACCCCGTCTGGTCGCCGAGATCGGGATGGCCAGGGCTCGCCGCTACGTGATGTTGTCTGAGCGGATCGACGGTAGGACCGCAGAGTCCTGGGGGCTGGCTCACGAATGTGTACCCGACGACGATCTTGATGCTGCGGTCAGCCGTTGGGAGGAACGCCTCGTGTCGCTCCCAGAGCTTGCGGTGACGATGGCCAAGGCCCACTTTCGTGGCTACAACCGCGGTAGCGCACTCGGAGATCTATCGGAAACCGACGGTGATCTGAGCGCCATCGTTCGACAGACCGACGACTTCAAACAGCGCTTCTCGGGCTTCTAGACGGGTTCCCATCTGGTTGTCCCCCGGTTCGGGTTGCTCGTTCGTCTCACCTCATGGGGCAGAAGCGATCCGAAGCGAGAGGCAATCCATGAAGAACTCCAGCGGGAAGGCGGCCCTGCCTGTGGCCGCCCTTCTCCTCACTGCCCTACTGTTTCCCCGCCTGGCCGACGCCAAGTCGGGCGAGACACCAACAGAGGGCGGCTGGTACCGCCGAAGTAGAGCCGTCATCATCGGGCTCCAACCAATCAATCGGCTCTCGCCTGCCGCTCCTACCCCGATCCCCCGGCGGCCAACCCGACCCTCGTTGCCCGCCCCGAGCCCAACCCAGCCGCCGGATGACCCGGGGCTGGTGTGGGGACGGGACAACACGCCGCCGTCGCCGAGCTGGACAAGACCCGGGCTGTACCAGCCCTATCAAGACCCGGCCTACGGTCTCGACCTCCAGCGGATCACGTCGGCCGACGGCACCCGGTTCGACCGCAACACCTACAGCCGACGCCAGGCCGAAAATGCGGACGGAACCCTGTTCCTCACCTATCACGGCAACGCCGAGTACCGGGTCTACAACCGTGGCGACGGTTCGCTGCTACGTGCCCTCGACGTCGGCCCCGGGGCCGAGCCCCAATGGCATCCGACCCAGGCCGAAACGATTCGCCATATCGCAGGCGACAATTCCTATGTCGGCGACCTCGGCTACTACGAGACAAACGTTCGCACCGGCCAAAGGACACAGATCGCCGACCTTGCCGCCAGGGTTCAAGCCCGGTACCCGACGGCCCGCTACATGCAGGACCGCGACGAAGGTTCGCCGAGCGCCGACGGCAACCGGTCGGCCTGGATCCTCTACGACGGCTCGGAGAACCCGATCGGCATGGTGCACTACGACCTGGCAACCGATCGTGTCATCGGCCTGGCCGAGGTCTACCTGATCAGCGTTCCGCCATTCTCCTAGCTCGTTGCAAACCATCCGGGGGCGGGGGCGATCGTCACCGGGTGGGCAGTTCGACGACGTAGGTGTCGATAGTCTCGGCGGTACCCCAGTCGCTCGAGAAGAGCACCTGGGTGCCGCCCGGGCTGACGACAGCATTTACCCGATGCCACGGACCGAAGGTTTCTGACTCACCCAGTCGGTGGTGGGCCAAGCGTCGCACCGACGGCGTCGGGTCGTCGAGCGAGATCAAAAGGACCTCGTCGATCAGCAGCCCAGGCCCGATCATCAACCTGTTGGTTGCCGCCAACATCGAACCGTTCGGGCCGCCGGCGATCGAAAGGCTGCTGCTTCTGATCGGGTAGCCCCATCCGGTTGCCTGGCTCACGATGTCGGTCCGCTCACCGGTGGTCAGGTCGAACATCACAGCCAAACCGTTCGAGTCGGCGTCGCTGAACAGGGTCGCCACCGCCACATCGCGGCCGCCGCCATCAGCCGCAGCCACCACCCCGGTTGCCTCACCGCGGTAGACGTGGCCAGGTCCCATCGGTTGCAGATCCCTCCCGAGGACGCTGATGCCCTCGTCGTCAATGACGATGAAGCCACTGCCCGACCGCATGGCAACGGGGGCAGCGGTGCCGGCAGGCACACGGGCCAGCTCGACACCCTCCGCCAGATCGAAGGCAACCAGCTGGTCGGGCTCGCCACCTCGACGACAGACGACGGCCAGCAGGTCGGAACCTGAGGTGGTGGTTCCCGAAGCATCACCGGTGTCGACTGTGTCGCAACCGTTGAACTCATGCATTGTCGAGCTCTCCGCCGTACCGACGTTGAATTCGATCAACCGATTGGTCCCGGCCTCGACGTATCGCAGGACGTTGGGGTCGGTCCGATGCCAGTAGACGTCTTCGATGTCGAAGGCGTCGAGCGCCAGCGGGCCGATCTCGACCAGTCCGGTCCCGTCGTAGAGGACGTGACCGGCGTTGTCGAGGCCGGTGCGATAAAGCAGAAGGAGCGAGCCGTCGGCGTTGAAGGCCTGGGTTCGGGAGTAGACCGGCATGGTCACCTCTTTGCTTCGGCTGGCCGTGATCCGTCGCAGTCTGGTGCCGAAGTCAGGCTCGGTCACCAACTCAAAACCTGGCCGCTCCATGGGTGAGGTCACTACCTCCTCCTGACCCTCAACCCCCTGGCCCTCAACCCCCTGCCCCTCAACCCCCTGACCCTCACCACCCTGACCCTCACCACCCTGACCCTCACCACCCTGGCCGTCGGCGGCCGCTGGGTCGTCTTCGGGAGCGGGACCATTGGAAGCGGTCGGCAGGCCAGGGTTTTGGATGGTGGTTGTTGACGTTGGCTCGGTGGAGGTCGGTGCGGTGGCGACAGTCGAATTGCCAGAGGCATCGAGAGGTGTTGGCTCGTCGAGCAACTCCCTCGTGCCCCACCAGCCGCCGGCGACAACCAGCAAGCCGATGGCGGCAGTCGCCACCCGCCGCCCGTTCGGTGACGGCGGCTCAAAGGTCGGAGTGGTGATCGACGTCAACTCGTGCCGAAGCTCCTCGGCGGCCGATCGGAGATTGTCGTCAAGCGTCATAGCGCCTCGCCCTCCCGCAGGGTGTTGGCCAGCTTGGCCCGACCACGTTTCAGATGTGTCTTGATCGTCTCTTCGCTGCAGTCAAGAACCTCGGCGATCTGGGCAACGCTCAGGTCGTTCCAGTAGCGAAGAGCGACGGCCTGGGCCTGCCGTTTCGGCAGCTGGCGGACCGCCGACCAGATCTCGCTCGACGGCTCGCTCAGGGTCACCGGCTCGTTCCGATACGAACGCAGCTTCGTGATCATCTTGGCCTCGGAGACCAACCGTCTTCCTCGGGAGGTTGCCTTGTTGACGAGCACCCGCCGGATCCAAGCTTCGGCGTTGTCGTAGGTGGCGACATCGGCCCAACGTCGGTGAGCCTCGGCGAAGGTGTCCTGAACAAGATCCTCGGCTACCGAACGGTTACCGCACAACACGTAGCCAAGACCGACCAGCTGGCGGTACTCGGACTCGTAGAACTCGGAGAACACCCGGGGCGTGAGGGCCGCTGGTGCATCGCAGTCGGGGCGCGCTGATACACGACGGGTCATGACCGTCGAGCTGGATTGCGTTTGGCGCCGTGTGGCGGCGTGTCGTGTAGCGCTAACAGCCGTACAACGCACGAGGGGGCTCGTTCGGGGGACATCACGGCGATGCTTCCTGGCGGAGGCTCAGTCTGGCTGACCCGGGCGCCACAACATGGTGAACGGTTTCACCGGAGCCTTGGCCGCGGCCGTCAGCCCTCGAACGATCACCCGACGAGGCCCGAAGTGTGGCCGATTGACCATCCCAACCCTTACGAACAGCACCCAACTCACGACCGCGATCACCACCATCACCCCTGTCACGATCACCCAGCCCCACGAACTGCCTGCCGCCGGCAGGTTGTTCATGTTCATCCCGTACCAGCTGGTTATCAACGAAAGGGGGAGCAGGATCGCGGCGTACACCGTCAACAGCGTCGCCGCTGAGGCCTGCCGCTCGGCCGAGGCTCCCCGATAGGTATCGAGCGTGTCGGTCAGCAGGCTCCTGGCCGATGCCAGCGACTCGACAACCAGATTGTGGACGTCGTAGGCATCGGTGAGGATGCGTCGGGCCTGGTCGTTGAACGAGGTATTGGCGTTCGAGCGCAGGGCGGCGATGACGAGACGCTGGGGTCGCAGGACCTGACGTATCGTCGCTTCCTCACGGCGGAGGAACTGGATCTCGGCCAGCACCTGTTGGTCGGCGCTCAGGGCGCGGTCGGCCAGATCGTCGACCCGGCGTTCGAACTCGTCGAGAATCTCTAGGTAGCGGCGGCCCATGACCTCACTGAGCTGGGCAAACAGCTCTTCGGCACCATGTTCGGCCAGATGGGGGTGCGACTGTACCGACTCCCACAACCAGTCGACCCCGACCACGGGCGCGGCGCGAACGGTGACCAGAAGATTGGAGCGAACAAAACAGTCGACCTCGTGGGTGTCGATCCGTTCCTCGTCGGGAACGAGGGCATGGAGAACCACGAAGAGGTGGTCGTCGTAGACGTCATACTTTGGCAACTGCTCGATGTCGATGACGTCTTCGATGGCCGCCGGGTCGAATCCGAACCGCGTGCCAAGTTGGTCCATCTCCTCCGGGTCTCTTGTCAACACGTCGAGCCACAACAGGGACCCCGCAGCCGATCGCTCCTCGAGGTCGTCGAGCCCACACGGAACCAGTCTCGCCTGGTCGGGAGATCGGGCGAGGAGGCGGTAGCTCATCCCAGGGCCACCGGATCCGGCTCGAACTCCAGCGGGCCATGATCGAGGTTCGGAAGGACGTACCTCGCAAAGAGATCGCACTCCGCAGCATGGGGGTAGCCCGACAGGATGAAGGCCTCGATACCAGCCGTCGTCAGGTCGTGGATCTTGGCCAGCACCTGATCTGGATCACCGACGATCGCCGCCCCGGCCCCAGACCTGGCCCGACCGACCCCGGTCCAGAGGTGACGTTCGATGTAGCCGTCGTCGTCGGCCGATTCCCGCAGCTCCGTCTGGCGGGCGACCCCGGCCGAGGACGAATCGAGTGAGCGCTGACGGATCTCGTCGCCCAGACGGTCGTCGAGGCGGGACAGCAGCCGGGCGGCCGCCGCCCTGGCTTCGTCCTCGGTCTCCCTTACGATCACATGCGACCGCCAGCCGTAGCGCAGAGAGCGGCCCTTGACCCCAGCCCTTTTGTCCATGTCGGCCTTGACGTTGCTGACCTCGGCCGTGGTGTCCGGCCACATCAGAAACACATCGGCCCCGGTGGCAGCACAGTTACGGGCCGCTTCAGACAGGCCACCGAAGTAGAACAGCGGGCTCCTTCCACTCACGGTCGAGATTCGAGGGGGCTCGATCTCAAGGCTTAGGAACTCGCCATCGAGGGCCAAAGGTTTACGATCGAGGAGCTCTCGGAGGGCGTACATGATCTCGGTCGAGCGCCGATAACGGGGCTCGGACTCCATCGTCTGGCCCGGAATATCACTGGAGATGATGTTGATGGTCAACCGGCCACCGAGCATCTGGTCGAGCGTTGCCAGCTGCCTGGCAACCTGGGGAACGACCAGCTCGCCACAGCGGACAGCCAGCAGCAGCCGGATACGGCTGAGCAGCGGAGCCATGGCGGCGGCAAACGTGGCGTTATCGATCCCCAACGCATAGCCGGAGGGCAACAGGACGTTGTCGAAACGGTGCTTCTCCGCCGCCAGCACGATGTTGCGGCAGTGCTCCCATGAGCTAAGCAGGAGCGGATCCGGCGACCCCAGGAACTCGTAGTCGTCATCGCACAGTGCGCTGAACCAGCTGATCTCGACCGTCATCGCAGTACCTCATCGCTGAGTAATTGGTCATTCAATACCTCGGACAGCTGGATCGGGCGACCCTCATCGATGGACCGGTGGGCGGCAACCCCCACAGCAACCGACCAGAGCCCGTCGTCGAGTGTCACCGGCGGCCGTGAGCCCGATTCGATGGCTTCGAGAAAGGCGAGGTGTTCCAGATAGCTCGACCCGTGATGGTGCCCGGCGATGGCGACATGCTCGGTCGACACCTGTTCGGTCTCCACCTTGCCGATCCGGTGCTCGCCCCGACGGCCGGTTCTCAGAATTCCCTCCGGAATGAGGGCCTCCAGCTTGCCCTTCTCACCAACCACGGAGATCTCCTCCTGATTGTGGGTCGCCTCGGCAAACATGCAGAGGTCAAGACTGGCCCGGGCCCCGCTTGGATAGTCGATGATCACAAAGGCGTTGTCGAGAATGTCCGACGGTTGCCCGTCGTATACCTCGTCGAGATGGTTGACGTCCTGGGCTCCCGACGCCATCACCTGTCGGGGACGCTCATCGAGGATGTGATTCATCAGATCGAAGAAGTGGCAGCACTTCTCGACCAGGGTTCCCCCGGTGTTGACGCTGAACCGGTTCCAGTCGCCGACCTTTTTGAGGAACGGGAAACGGTGCTCGCGGATTGCCACCATCCGGGCGGTGCCGACCGCGCCGGCCCGGACCTCCTCGACGAGCCGTGCCACCGGCGGCATCCAACGGTATTCAAGACCGACCTGAATGACCTGGGGAAGGCCCGCAGCTTGACCGATGAGCTTTCTGCAATCGTCGACCGTTGTACACAGCGGCTTCTCGATGAGGACATGGCGCCCCGACGCAAGCACATCGGCAACGACATCGACATGGGTGTGATTTGGGCTGGCAACAACGACGGCTTCGACCTGATCGTTCTCGAGTAGGTCACGATGATCGGCGTAGGTCGCTGTGCCGTCGGGGGCCAGCTCGACACCTGCGGAACGCGAGCCCTCGTCGGGGTCGGCAAGGGCCACCACGTTCGCCCGATCGATGGCCGCGATATTCCGGATGTGTTCCAAACCCATTAGGCCGGTACCGATGATCCCGTAACCAATTTTTGAACCGGAAGATGTCGATGTCCCGGAAGATGTCGATGTCCCGGAAGATGTCATAGCACTGCACTCTAGAGGTGAGTGCTGGAGGTGTGTCCCCCAGGCGATGCCCCGCCTAGACAACGGTGGCGCCGTCGAGACGGCCGTTGCTGACACGCAGCACCTGATCGGCCCGGTCGAGGGCCACCTGACGGTGGGAGACGGCAAGCACCGTGGTGCCAACAGCGGCCAGGTTTTCCCATAGTTGCAGCTCGGTTTCCACATCGAGGGCGCTTGAGACATCATCGACAACGAGTAGCTCGGGACGCTGCACAAGGGCCCGAGCAGTGGCCACCCGTTGCCTCTGACCTCCGGAAAGGCGCAACCCGCGGGGGCCGATCATAGTCTCAACGCCCTCGGCCATGCCGTCAACGTCTCGGCCGACGGCTGCCAAATCGAGTGCGTGATTCAACGCATCGGGACCAAGGATGTCCACGGTGCCGAGCAGAACATTGTCGGCCAATGAGTCGGAGACCAGCTGAGGTACCTGGCTCAGGTATGCGGTCTGTGGCGGGGTAAAAAACGCAGCACGATCCTCGATCAACTCACCGTTCCATCGCACCTCGCCCGAACTCTCGAGTGGCCAGGCCAGGCCAAGCAGCGCCCGCAGGAGGGTGGTCTTCCCCGATCCGATCGGCCCCGTGATCACGGTGAACGAGCCTCGCTCGACCTCGAACGAGATGTCCTCAACACCCCCGGTCTCGAATTGGGCGCGGAGCGAACGAACCTCGAGGCGTTCGAGCGGTTTGCGCTCACGGGCCAACACGAGCGGTGGCTGAGGATCAGGGTCCTCGAAGTCGAACCGTCGATGGACGACGGTGTTTTCAGCGTCTTCGTCGGCAACCAAGGTCTGCATGCCTTCGAAGGCCACAACGGTCTGCTGGCGTCGTGCCATCATCAAGCCGATCATGCGGGGAAGGAATCCGAGCCAGCCGCCATAGCTCAGGTAGAGGGAGATCTCGGCAACACCGAAGTCGCCCCGCTGGAGCGAAGCCACCGCAACCAAGATCACAAGTCCCAGCCCTATCTCGGCCGTCGACTGGCCGAACGATCGAATCGCCTGGTCATACACACGGGCCCTCACCGCAGTGGTCCGACGATGGTCCATAAGGGTCTTGAGCCTGGCCAGAACCGCAGACTCAGCTCGATTGAGCTTGATGGTCGTCGCCGCCGCCATGGCGTCACCGAGAATCCCGGTCACCTCGGCGGTGGCCAGGCGATCGAGCCGATGGACGCTGCGCAGCCGGTTGCCGAGCACGCTGGTTGCCAACGCAACGACCACCATCGGCACTGTCAGCACGAGGGTGGCCTTTGCGTCGACCCGGATCAGGACGGCTAGGGCGATCACGGTGAACATCACACCACCGGCAACGTCGACCCAGATGTCGACGAAGGAGGCAACGTCTTCGGTGTCGTCGCGGAAGCGGGCCAGGGATTCGGAGGCCGACGCAATCGGACGACCGGCGTCTGGCCCGCCACTAGCGAGCTGAGCGGTGAGCATGTTTCCCCGAAGGAGCGACCTCACGAACTCCCAACTCTGCATGAACCAGATGGCTCCGACATGAAGGACCGCCATCCGCACGGCCTCGATGACAATGAGCATTGCAGCCAAGAGGTAGATGCGATCCAGCTCACCCTCTTCCAGCGCTCCAAAGGCCAGCGACAACACGTAGCCGAAGGCAGCCGGAATCGTGAAGAAGGCCACAAAAGCCACGAAGCCAATCCAGAAATATCGGGGCTTGTGCTGCGAGGCCCGCCAGGCCAGACGCCAGGTACTCATGGTGCCGCCCCGTCTCATGGTGCCGCCCCGTCGAGCCCAAGGTCGAGCACGTCGGAGGACCCCCGGGCAACCGTCAACAGTTCCCGGTATCGGGAGTCGGGATCGACCGCAAGGTCGACTCGGGGTCCATGCTCGACAATCCGCCCCTCCTCGACAACGACGATCTCATCGACCTGGCGGAGGGTCGAGAGCCGATGGGCGATCACGAAGACCGAACGGTTCTCGAACATCGAGGCGATCGCCTCCTCGAGCCTGGCCTCGGTTTCAGGATCGACCCGGGCCGTTGCCTCGTCAAGAACCACAAGATCGGGCTCTCGCAACCACACTCTGGCCAGAGCAAGCAGTTGACCCTCGCCTGCCGAAAGGCCGGCTCCGCCAGCGCCGAGCCGCTCGTTTCGGGCAACGCCGCGGAACCGGTCGAGCCCGACCTCGGCCAGGGCCCGATCGACAGCACTGTCTTGCACGCTGTCGTCAAACAGGGTCAGGTTGTCTCTCACCGATCCCTTGACCAGCTCGACGGTCTGGGGCACGACGGCCACCCGCCGCCTCAGCTCGGCCTTTCCGATGTCGGTGATCGGAACGTCGCCAAGACGAATCTCGCCTGACGTTGCGTCGATCAATCGGACCAGCAAACGCGACACCGTGGTCTTACCACTTCCGCTGTGGCCGACAATCCCCACCGACCGTCCGGCCTCGACCCGTAGGTTCATCGTCGCGATCACGGGCTCGCCGTCGCCGTAGTCGAACGAGACGTCGTCGAACTCGACCGAAAGCGGGCCGGGCCGGGGGGAACTGGCCTGGTCGGCGTCGTCGGCGTCGTCGATGAGCGTCGTCAGCTCAAGCAGGCGAAGTACCCGGAGCATGGCTCCGTTTGCCTTCTGAATAACTTGGAAGTCGTTGATGAAATCATCAAGCGGCCGCCTGATCTGCTGGCTGTACTGGAAGAGAAGAAAGGCTGTGCCAAGGGTGAAGACGTCGTAGCGAACACCAAGGGCTCCACCGACCAGGGCCAGGGTGGCTCCGAGCGTGACCGCCCCCTGCAGCCTCCGCCACATCTTCAGGGTCGAGCGCTCACGGACAAGCTGGGTCTGGACATAGAAACTCGTGTCCTCCACGAATCGTTGAAGAGCGTAGGGGCCAGCACCGTTGGCCCGAAGATCCTCGGCCGCGGTCAACCGCTCCTCAATGCCGCCGAGAAGCCGGGCGCTAGCCCCCATTTCATCTGCTGACTCGTTGACCGACGTGTTTCGCTGGCGGTAGATGACCGCACCGGTGAGCGCAACATAGACGAGCATCGCGATGCCTACCCGCAAATCGATGAAGGTCACGATCACAACGACGCCGCCAACAACGACAACGGCCGACGTAGCCCGGATGAAGACGATGGCCAAGAAGTCCGAGACCGACGTGACGTCACCATCGACCCGCTGGACGAGCTCGCCAGGGCTGTGGGACCGGTGAAACTCGTGGTCGAGACCGAGCACATGATCTGCAAGCTGCAGTCGGAGAGCATTTGCCGTCTCCCAAGCGGCCGACGTCGACAGATATGCCACCCCCAGGGCCGCCACCTGCGACACTACGGCGACGATGAGGTAACCGAAGGCCACCGTCGAGAGTTCGCGGCCATCGGCTCCGGCCCGAGCCCGGTCGATGAGGGCGCGCAAAAGCACAGGACCGGTCAGCACCAGCAGGCTGGTGGCAACGACCACTCCGATAAGAAGGCTGTAACGGCGAGCATTTGGTCGAATCAACGCAGCGGTTGCTCGCCAATGGAGCGACCGTTGATCGGACATCGTGCGCCAGCTTTACCCAATCAGAGTTGTCATGCCCAGAAATAGGCCGGCGACCATGCTCAGCGCCGGGCCTTGACCGACCCCAGGCCACGCCGGAGGAGGTAGATGGCGACGATGAACATCGCAACCCCCATCGCGAGAACCGCGGTCTGGACCACAAGCCCGGCCACACTGTCGGCGGCCCGGAGATCGACAAGGCCGCGCTCGCCAACTGCATAGTTCGACGCCAACAGCACCACCGGGTTTTGTCCGTCGTCAGAGTCGACAAGAACCGTCAATATGGTCGATGGAGCATCGCTGCTGTCACCAGGTGCGGCCACGACGACCTGGGCGAACAGCGCGGTCTGCTCCGGGCATCTGGAATCCCCGCCGGCATCGGCTCCAGCCAGCAGGCCTTCAACCAACGAATCGGCAAGGGAACCGCCGCCAGCACGATCGGTCTCGAAGCCGGTGAGGGCGTCAGCGACGACGCCATCTGAGACCAGGATGTTGCCTTGGACCGAGACGTTGGTGCCTTGGCTGTCGAGCGCGGCGGCCGAGTTTTCCGCCCCCGTGAAGGCGACGACCTCGCCGTTGAGCGAGGCGATGGCGTGCTGGCGCAGCGCCGAGCCCTCATCGAATTCAGCGGACACCAGATCACCGAGGATCTCGGCCGGGCCAACCCCGGCCGCACTCAACTCCCTGATCCTGGCGGGGACGGTGAGGTTGAGTTGGGCCTGGGTTATCGCTACTGAGTCTCCCGGTTGCAACACGATCGGGGCAAGGGGCATGTCCGGCTCACCGACCAGGTCTCCGGGGACACATGAGGCAATGGCCGCCCCGACCTCGCCGGTCTCGGGGTCGGTGGCCACGAGCGACCAGGTTGCCGAGGCCGGCGTTTGGAACAAGAAGACGACAGAAACCGCGACCATCGCCGATGCGGCTGCGAATCGGCCAAACCGACGCTGTGTAAACCGTTGCATGAGTCGTTGTACCACTCACCGTGACAGACCGCACACAGCTATCTGCTCAGGTGCCGGTAGGCTGGCAGTTCTTGCTCGTGCCCATACCGGGGTCTGGGCACAACCGAAAGTTTCCGCTATGACGACCCCCGTCGCCGACTTTGGCACGCTTGGCGTGCCGAACGAGCTGGTCGATGCCCTCCGCAAGCAAGGCATTGAACAGCCCTTCGACATCCAAGCCGCCACCATTCCCGACGCTCTGGCCGGCCGCGACGTTCTTGGCCGGGCCCCCACCGGTTCCGGCAAAACGCTTGCCTTCGGCATCCCGCTCCTGGCTCGACTCGGCGCAAGCGAATCCCGGAGACCCCGGGGGCTCATCCTCTCCCCGACCCGTGAGCTGGCCGAGCAGATCCGACGCGAGCTGCAGCCGCTGGCTGCAGCCGTTGGCCGAAACGTGCTCGCCGTCTACGGCGGCGTCGGCCTCGGCCCACAAGCCAAGGCTCTGCGACAGGGTGTCGACCTCCTGGTCGCCTGCCCTGGCCGACTCCAGGATCTCATCGACCGCGGCGAGGTCTCGCTGAATCTCGTCGACCACGTGGTCGTCGACGAGGCCGACCGTATGGCCGACATGGGCTTTCTTCCCGCAGTCCGGGCACTGCTCGATCTCACAAAGCCAAAGCGTCAGACCGTGTTGTTCTCGGCAACACTTGATCGCGACGTGAAGATCCTCATCGACAACTACCAGAACAATCCCGTTACCCACGAGGTCGGTCAGGTGGAGCCCGACCTTTCGGCAGTCGATCACCGATTCATCGCCACTCACAAGGAAAAGAAGATCGGCCTGACCGCCGATCTCATCGATGATGCCGGGCCGACGATGGTGTTCTGCCGTACCCGGCACGGTGTGGATCGGGTAGCCCGCCAGCTGAAGCGAGCGGGGGTGAAAGCCGGGTGGATTCACGGTGGCCGGTCCCAGAACCAGCGCGATGCCGCACTCCAAGCCTTTACAAACGGAAAAGTAATGGCTCTCGTCGCCACCGACGTCGCCGCCCGTGGCATCCACGTCGATGGCGTGGCCTGCGTGATCCATTTCGATCCGCCCGCCGACAACAAGGACTATGTTCACCGCTCAGGCCGCACGGCCAGAGCCGGCGCGGGTGGCGTTGTCGTTTCGCTCGTCAACGACGATCAGCAAAAGGCTGTATCAAAGCTGCAGAAGAGCGTTGGGCTGCCCCGCACGCAACTCGAGGCGACACCCGAGCTACGGGTGCGCGAACTCGCGTCGTGGGTCGATGACCGGCCGAAGAAGGGCCGCTCTTCCAAGCCGTCGCGGGGCCGTCGAACCGAACAGCGTGGCAATCGCCCAGAACGCAGCAAACGCCCAGAACGCAGCGAACGCCCAGAACGCGGCGAACGCAAAGAGCGCGATCACCGTAGGGACTCCCGCAATCGGGATGACCGGGGCACCGAGACGAAGGCATCGGCAAAGCGCCGGGGCCCAAAGCCGAACGCCGCCAAGGCCGGGTCTTCGCACAAGACGGGCACTCACAAGACGGGCACTCACAAGACGGCCCGCGCTGCTAAGGCCGGCTCTGCTGGGGCCGGCGCTGCCAAGGCCGGCGCGGCCAAGGCCGGTGCGGGTAAGGGCCGAGGGCAAGGACGAAACAAGGGTGCAAAACGGTCTGGCCGGGCGAGGACGAAGACCCACAAGCAGAACCGAGGTTCCGGCGTCTGATTCGGCGGTGTCCAGCTGTCGGAGGCCGGCGATCCCCATCGCACATCGAGGGCTCGGCGTCAGCCACACTTGGTCGTTAACAACGATCTCTGTGGCTGCCCGAGCTCAGCGACTCGGGTGGCCACAGATTTGCCGCCGGATGGCCACGGTTACAGCAGTTCGCCGCTGAACTCGTGGCCCCGCAGGATGGCCTTGGAGTCGAACACCAGGGTTGCGTGTTCGGCGATGGTTGCCGGATCGAATTCCGGGTGGTCGACCAGCACCACAACAAGATCGGCGGCTGCAAGCTCCTCGGGCCCGAACCCGACCATTCGTAGGGGGTCGATCCCAAGATCCGTCAGCTCGGAAACGTGAGGGTCACACATACTCAACTCGGCCCCAAGGCTGCTCAGCTGTTCCGCCAGGATCAGCGA
The DNA here is from genome assembly GCA_035593235.1 of Phascolosoma agassizii. Classification (NCBI taxonomy): domain Eukaryota; kingdom Metazoa; phylum Annelida; class Sipuncula; order Phascolosomatiformes; family Phascolosomatidae; genus Phascolosoma; species Phascolosoma agassizii. Next base: position 44,506 of record JAVJHY010688794.1, on the reverse strand, counting down.
CGGCGACTCACGCCAGTCCGAGGTGCCTGCCTTGTAGGTCAGGCCGAGAAGCAAGACCTTCGTGCCGTTGACAGCGAGGCGATGGGTATTGAGCAAGGCGACAATGCGATTGGCGACGTAGCCTGGCATGTGTTCATTGACGTCGTTCGCCAACTCAACAAAGCGGAACGTCTGTCCGAGGTTTTGTCGCACCCGCCAAGAAAGATACGAAGGATCGATGGGCAGACAGTGTCCACCGACTCCGGGCCCCGGGCGGAAGGCAGTGAACCCGAAGGGTTTTGTCGCGGCCGCATCGATGGCCGACCAAACGTCGACATTGAGTTGCCTGGCGAACATTGCCACCTCGTTGACAAGCGCGATGTTTACATGGCGGTACGTGTTCTCCAGAATCTTGACCAGCTCGGCCGTGGCCGTTGTCTCGACCGACACCACCCGCTCGACCAGCGCTTCGTAGAAAGCGCAGACCGCACGCAGCGACTCCTGGTCGACACCGGAGACCACCTTCGGGGTGTTGACGAGGCCCCAGGTCGAATTGCCGGGATCGATGCGCTCGGGCGAGTAGCCGAGGAAGAAGTCGATGCCACATCGAAGACCCGAAGTCTCGAGCCTCGGGCGAAGAAACTCCTCCGTTGTTCCCGGATAGGTGGTCGATTCGAGCACGACGAGCGTTCCCGCCCGCAGCACCTGGGCCAATTGGTCACCCGCCGACGCAACATAGGACAGATCCGGTGCGCCCTCCCGCAAAGGTGTTGGCACGGTGATAACAGCAACATCGAAACCGGCTAGTTCACCAAGATCAGACGTCGGGCGGTATGTCCCTGCCAATGCTCGGCCCAGTTGTTCATGGGGGACGTCCTCAACAAACGAGATGCCATCGCTAAGTGACTTGCGTCGAAGAGAGTCGATCTCATAGCCGATCGTGGGAAAACCAAGCTCGGCAGCCCGCAAGGCCACCGGCAAACCGACGTAGCCCTGCCCGACAACCACGATTCGCGCGGTCCGAGAGCTGATCTTGGCCGACAGCGCGGCAACAGAGCACACCGCTCAGCTTGCCAGCTCAGCAGCCACAAATGGCATGAATGTGAGGATCGACCCACTTCGCGTCCAGTACAGTTAACAGGCCCATGCGACTCTTCATGATTCGTCATGCCCAGGCCGGTGACCGTGCTCCCGGAGGACGTGATCTATACCGGCAGTTGTCTGCCGACGGCCACCACCGGGCCGGGGAACTGGCTCAAATGCTGTTGGAGTGCGACATCGTCCGGGTGTTGGCCAGCCCGGCCACCCGATGTGTGCAGACCGTCGAACCACTGGCCAAGGCGCTAGGGCTTGAGATCGAGGAGCACCCTGATCTGTGGGAGGGATCGTCGATTCCGCATGTCATCACACTGCTCGAACGCCAGCGTGGTCCCGCCGTCGCGGTCTGCACCCATGGCGACGTCATCCCCCAGGTGGTTGAGGCATTGGCCGAGGCCGGGGTGCCGATGACGGGAAGGGGCTGCGAGAAGGGCTCTGTGTGGGTGCTCGACTACGACGACGAGGCCTGGACCAACGCCCGATACCTCGACCGTTCGGTTGCCGTTTTACCCGACCGGTAACGAGCCCTCTTATCTCCCGGCGTCAGCCCGAGACGGGTTGACTGACCACGATGGCGACCATGATGAAGTGACTTGCGCCTGCCAGCACGGTGAAGGCGTGCCAGACCTCGTGGTACCCGAAGACCTCGGGGCGGAGCCTTGGCCTGCGAAGGTAGAACATGACCGCACCGATGGTGTAGAGCACACCGCCGAGGATCATCAGCCCGAGAACCCATGGAGACATCGTTCTCAGCATTACCGGCATGGCAACTAGGGCCAGCCAGCCCATGATCAGATAGAGGCTGTTTCCTGCGTTGAGGATGGAATCGCTCCCCCATGTCTTGATGGCAACCCCGAACCCGGCCAGCGCCCAGACCAGCCAGAGCAGTGGATAACGCCAGCCCTGTGGTAGCGCCAAGAGGCAAACCGGGGTGTACGTGCCTGCGATCAGAACGAAGATCATGCTGTGGTCGAGGCGTCGCATGAGTTGCTGGGCCCGGGCCGTTCTGGCCAGACGATGATAGGCGGCCGAGACGCCGTAGACGGTCGCAAGGCTGAGACCGAAGATGGCGGCGGCGACCTTCGACGGCAGATCGACGGCGAGGAGGACGAGGGCGATGACGGCCGGGATCGAAAGGCCGAATGCCCAAGTATGGATTCGCCCTCGCCAGAGGGGGCGCCGCACACCGGTCAAAAATGAGATGGCGGGAAGCTGTCGCACCGGAGCGACTATAGACCTACACCTCGACGCTCCGCGTCTTGGCCCGCTACTGCCAGTTCCAATTCACCAAGGCACTGCTCGGCGCCACGGAGCGACTCCTGGAGGTACATCTCGTCGTATTCTGGTCGATCGTCGTAGGCCAGGCGCTCAAGCTCGGTTCGGGCCCGGACGACGGGAACGCGATCGACGCCTGCAGTTTCGAGCGATTGCCCTTTCTCCCGCAGCGTCGTCGAGAGCGACCACTCAAGACCGAGCTCCGTGCCACAAGCGTCGAACCGGTCCTGAAGCGCGATCAGCGCGAGATCACGGCCGGAGGCGACCGGGCGCCGTAGTGGCGAAATCCTGGCCAACAGGTGGCGCCGGTTGACGTAGAAGACAACAGCCAGCATCGCACTAACAAGGACGGCAACCACCGAGGTGGTTGAGGCGCCAAAGATCCCAAGGGCCGGCGGCTGATTTGCGTCGGCCGGAGCGGCCGGGACACCGGCCGTTGGATCAAAGCCGGTCCAGCCGACGCCCGGAAAGTAGACCTCGGTCCAGGCGTGGGCGTCGGTCCCTCGAGAAAGCCATTCACCGCTCGTCGCGTTGTAGCTGCCAGGCACATACCCGACGACAAGACGGGCCGGCACTCCAAGCGAGCGGAGCATCACAACGAGGGCACTGCCGATCTGCTCGCAGTAGCCACGGCGCGATTTGAACACGAGGTGGTGGACGGCATCGTCGCCTTCGGCCAGCCGGGGGATGTCGCGGGTGTAGAGAATGTTGTCGTCCATCCACGCTTCCAGCGCCAACACCTTGTCATAGGTGGTCGGGGCCGAGGCCGTGATCTCCCGGGCCAAAGCGGCCACTTCGGGATGGATGTCGTCCTCGAAGCCGTATCGGGCCAAAATGGCCGAGGAAGGATCGAGGAGGGTCGGATCGGCTCGTCGCATGTCGTTGGCCGAGGCAGGTATCAGGGCGCTTTCAACCGTCCAGGTCGCCCCAGCCCCAAGGGGTTCATCGAGCCGAAGCGAGCCGTCATCACCCAGATTGGCAGCCTTGGCGCTCGACCAAAGAGACTCGACGCTCCAAGCGCCCAAAACCACGTCGAGCCCAGCTCGGTCCAACGTGAACTGCTGGAGGACGGTCACTGGTTCCGGGAAGTCGTTGGCCCTGGCCCCCGACATCATCGATGCCCGGTCGGCGCCAGGAAGCGTTGGCAGCCTCACCCCGTCGCCAGACCACGACAGGGGGGTGGCATCGACTTCGCTCGTCCACCGACGGCCGTCCCAATCCTCGTAGGTGGTGCCTCGCCAGTACAAAGGACGGTCGGCCTTGACCCGAAGTACGACCTCGTCGCTGAGGCTGACCGGCGAACCGGTATCAAGGCCACCGGTCAGGCCGGGATGGGCCTCCAGGCGAGGCCCCGCGATATCACCGAGGCGAGGTTGGGCCAGGACAAAACCAGGCAGCCGAGTGTCAATGGCAGACGCGATCAACATGGCAACCGGAACGACGGCGAGGTAAACCATCATGGCTTGGACAAGGCGCCGACGGGCGAAGACGACGGGAACACCATCGGTGGTATTGCCATCGGTGGTATTGCCGTCGGTGGTATTGCCATCGGTGGCGGCCGTCGAACCCAATGACAGGCCAGGTTCAGCCGGCCAGGCAATCGTTGCCAACGCCAACGTGACTACAACAACCATGACCCAGAGCAGGAGCAGGCGGGTGTCAACCGTCTCCCCGGCCCGAAAGGCAATGGCTGCGATGGGGAGACCGAGGGCCGGGACCACCCGTGACATGCCGTGTCGGTTGAAGGCCGCGAAGCCAACGGTGAACAAGGCGACCAACGCCACCAGGGTCCACGGCCCAGCCGGTGGGACCAGGGCAAGGACGAGCACCGCAGGCCCGACCAACCGGATCGCCGGCCGGTCGTAGCCAGGCATCACCGAGGCGAAGCCGATGCCAAGGCTTAGCACGGTCAGGATCACGATCCGATCCAAGGTTGGCACCGGCACCAGGAGCGCCGCGAGGCAGAGGGCTGTGATACCGGCCAGGCGGAAGATCAGCTGCCGGGCTGCCACCGCACGCCATTCCTATCGACGACAAGATGTTCACCGACTACAAGATGTTGAGCGACGAGGTCGGGGACCGAACCGGCCCTGTTCCTGCCAGGTTGAGCCCGGGCCAAGCGGGCCAGAAGGGCTGAAGACGAGCAGACCTGCTCGGTCAACGGCTTCTGTTCAGAACCATCGATTGTGGCCAAGAGCACGACATGGCCACCGGCCATCAGCTGCTCGGCGGTAGCCCGAGCCCGGCCGAGTGCAAGGTCGAAATCGAGGTCAGAGTCGGGGTCGAAATCGAGGTCGGGGTCGAGGTCAGAGTCGAGGTCGGGGTCGAGGTCGTCTTCATGCCAACCAGCGACGCTCACCGTTACCTGAGGCGGCGACACCAGAATCCGCCGGTCGCGAACCATCATCGTCCCTGTCCGGGCCACCGTTGGCCAATGCACGTCGCGTTGGGGATCGCCGGGCACGTAGGCCCGCAAGCCAATCGTCTCTCCGCCACCGACGGCGCTGGCGCCACCGCCGTCGGCCCGGAGTTGCGGCACCGGCGTCGGCACTGCGGCCGGGGCCACGTGTAGGGGCTCGGACAGCACGACGTTGACGGCTCGTACACACGACGTGAGGCCGAAGGGAACACTCGTCCTGACCCTGACCTCCAGAGTCTCGTTGACACCCCGATCGACGAAGGTGACCCGGGCCTCACCCTCGGCCGGAGCCAGCACCGGGATCCAGCCTCGCTCACCGTGTTCCACGCCGACCGCGCACTCAAGCGGGCTCGCCCTGACACCGGAGATACCGGAGCCGGTGGTGAGTCCAATGGTGAGCCCGACGGAGGTGCCGACAGTGGCCGTGGAGGGTGCAAGCACCTCGAAGACAAGCCGTCGAAGGGCGACCCTCGCAACCATCATGTTGACCACCAGTATGAGACCGGCGCTGACACTCACGGCAAGCAGCAGTCGATGCCGAGCCACGGCGCAGATGAGCAAGCCGGGAAAGAAGAGGCTGAACACGCCGGCACCGCCCGGTGTCAGGCTGACCCGCAGCCGGTCGGACCCGATCGGCCTCACGGCCTTCCGATCTCGGGAACCGGGTACTCCTCGACCACCGATCTGACCTGAGGACCGAGGGCATCGACGGATTCCCCCTCACCGGCGAGGCGATGGGCCAGGCACGGAACAGCAAGCGTCTTAACGTCGTCTGGCACCACAAAGCTGCGGCCCTCAAGAGCGGCCAGGGCCCGTGCAAGCCCGAGCAGGCTTCTGGCAGAGCGGGCACTGAGGTGACCGGAGGGGCGTAGGGCATCGCACAGGTCGAGCACGTAGTCGAGCACCGAGTCGCTGACATGGAGACCGCCGATCACCGACTGGAGTTCGGGCAGGAGATCGGCGGGTAGGACCGGCTCCAAGTCGGCCAGTGAGGCCGGGCCGCCATCGCCCCGCAGGAGTCGACGTTCAACCTCACGGTCGACCGGTCCGAGTCCGAGACAGAGCCCGAACCGGTCGAGCTGACCAGCGGTGAGGGCAAAAGTGCCGACAGAACCTGCAGGGTTCATCGTGGCCACCACCATGAACGGGAGCGGTAGTGGACGAGTGATTCCGTCGACCGTCACCCGATCCTCGGCCATCGTCTGGAGCAGCGCCGACTGGGTTCGCGGTGTAATGCGATTGATCTCGTCGATAAGAGCGACGTTTGTCAACAGCGGACCGGGCCGGAAGACCCATTTCTCTTCAGCCTGGTTGTAGATCGATGCGCCGGTCAGGTCGGTCGGCAACAGATCGGGGGTTCCCTGAACCCGGCCGAACGCCCCACCGACCACCTTGGCCAGAGCCATGGCCAACGTGGTCTTTCCAACGCCGGGCAGATCGTTGAGCAGGAGATGCTCTCCGGCTAGGAGCGCGGCGGTGGCCAGCCGCACCTGGGCCGGTTTGCCAAGAATGACCGCGCCGAGGCAGCTTTCAATCTGTCGACTGACTCTTATGATGGAGTCGTCGAGCTCCACACCCGATGCCACACGCACCTTGGTGGTTTCGACGTACTCATGGCCTCACTTGAGCAGCTTTCAGCATCCGTTGCGGCCGGCGATGGCCGAGGTCTGCTCAATGAAGAATGGCGGCGGATCGAGGGCCAGGAGCGTGGCGATGTCGTCGCAGGCAGCCCGATTCTCCCCCAACCGGTCGTAGACCGAGGCCCTGAAGGCCAACGGATCGGGGTAGGTCTCATCGGCCTCGATGGCACGATCGAGGTAGTCGAGGCCGATGGCCATCAGTTCGAGGGCGTCGGCATCGTTTTCATCGGTTCCGTCGGCCGCCTGTTGGAGCGAGCCTGCGGTGAGGAGCAGATACCAACCCCGGTAGGCCAACGCCTCGGCGTTCGAGGGGTCGTCGGCAAGCACCTCGTCGAAGCACTCCAGCGAGCCGATCAGATCCGCCCCCGTCGACCCGAGTTCCTGGCATCGCACCACCTTGTTGCGGGCCGACTCGTCGATGGCGCCGGTGATCTGGTCGTTGACCCCACGCTCACCGGCCGTCCTGGCCAACATCAGGCCGGCAATAACGGCCACTGCCAAGAGGCCGACCAACACCATGACCCGACGAAGCGAGGTGGCAGCAGCACCGCTGTCGGCAACAGAATCGGCGTCAGCAACGGTTGGGGCATCGAGACGCCGCAGGATGGCCGCGGTGCGCACCGTGTAGTCGTCATGGAGGGCGCGGTAGTCGTCGTCGTCGAGATCGCCGGCCTCACGCTCGGTCTCCAGATCATCGAGCGAGCGCAACAAGAGGTCGCGTTCCTCTTCGAGCTGAGCTCGGGCCCGTCGATCCATGGTGTTACTCATCGACCGGCTCCCGCCCCTCGCTGCGAGCCGCACTGCGCCGGGCCTCATCGACCAAGGCCCGATCGGCGTCGGTTACCGCCGGGACGGCACCAGCCCGGTTTGAGAAGACCGCGGCCACCGCCGCTGCCCCACCAGCCAGCACTACGACCGGCAGGATCCAAACCAGCGACGCCACGCCCTCGGCCGGCGGAGTGAGGAGTACTCGTGCCCCGTAGCCCTGGAGCAACTTGTTGCGGATCTCCTCGTCGGTGGCACCCGCAGCCACTTCATCACCGATGAACTCCCGAATGGCTGCCGCAATCGCGGCGTTCGACTCACTGACGCTTTCGCCCCGACATTGGGGGCAGGCGAATGACTCGGAAAGCCGCTGGATGCGTTCGCCGTCGGTTTCAACACCACCCCCGTCGACGGTCGCAACCACCAGGAGACCGATGGCGGCGGCCACAATGGCAACCCAGCGGATCATTGTCCCTCGATCGTGGCGATCAGGTCGGCGGCCCGCACCTCGCCCTGGATGTGGCGGACCACCTGGCCCGAGGGGGCGATCACGAACGTCTCCGGTATCTGTGCCACGTGAAAGTCGATGGCGATCCCCGGGTCGTCAAGCACCGGCCAGTCGCCACCGTTCTCGGCGAAGAACGCCTCGACCAGCTCGGGAGGATCGTTGAACACGACCGCTACAAGCTCGGCCTGTTCGCCGGATTCGGCCCACTGGTTGAAGGCCACCAACTCCGGATGCTCCCGGACGCAGCCTGGGCACCAGGTGGCGAAGAAGTTTACGACGACCCACTTTCCGCGGGCGTTGTCGATGTTGTAACTGTCGCCGGCCAGGGTCGCCCCCTTGACCTCGGGGACGCGGCGTCCGAGCACGTTGCTTGCGGGGTCGAGACGGTCGTCCGATCCAAAGGCCAGCAGGGCAACGAGGGCAACGAGGACGACGGCCACCGACGAGGAAATCCATCGGATGCGGCTCATGTCACCGCCGCCGGCAGCGGGCCTGGCTCCGGTTCTGGCTCGGGCTCCGCCTCTGGCTCGCCTCTCGGAGGAATCCGAGGGAGACGGCGACCGCTCGGAACGATCGCCAGGGCGGTGCCGAGGGCCATCAACAGGCCACCGCCCCAGATCCAGGCGACCATCGGTCGGATGACGACCCGCAGCCTGATCGCATCGTCGGTGCGGTCCGGTAGCTCGTCGAGGACGAAGAACAGGTCCTCGGTGAACCCACTCCGTACCGACGGGGTCGGGACCACCATGCCCGAACGACGGAAGTTGGTGATGGCAGGGGCATACACGTCGCCTCCGTCGATCTCAATGAGGGCGAAGGTTCGCAGCCTTCGATCGTTGATGTCGGCGCCGGCTTCCAGGTAGGTCAGCTGGTGCCCTTCGACAGCTACGGTCTCGCCTACGTCGAGAAGCACGGTCCGATCGCTCTTGTAGGACTCGCTGGCCGCCAACCCGACCGCAACCAGCACGACGCCTAGATGGACGATCATCCCCCCGTTGGTCCGACCGACGATACCGCGCCAACCCGATCGACGACAGGCGAGCACGATCTGGCGAAGAGCAGCGCCGCCGGCGAAACCACCGAGGCCGAAGGTCAGTATCGATGCGAAACCCCGACCACCGAGTACCAGGGCCAAGGCCATCGACCCGATCCCGAGCACCGCAGGCCAGAACAACCGCACGGAGAGCACCTCGGCCGAGGCCTTGCGCCACGGCAGGAGGGGCGCGGCCGCCATCAGGAACAGCAGTACAAGGCCGATCGGGCGACCCAAAGAGTCGAAGTAGGGGCGACCGATCGTCAACCGGGTGCCGTCCCAGGCTTCGGCAACCAGCGGGAAGACCGTCCCGAGGAGCACCACAAAGGCCAACGCTGCGAAGAGAAGGTTGTTTGCAAGGAAAGAGCCCTCACGGGAAAGCGGGTTGTCGATGGCGCCAGGCGAGCGAAGCTCATCGCCCCGCCAACCGATTAGACCGACCGACGCCGCAGCAATGATGCCGAAGAACACCAACAACCAGGGCCCAACTGCGCCGTCGGCGAAAGCGTGCACCGATTCCACGACACCCGACCTGGTCAGGAAGGTGCCAAGGATGGTGAGGCTGAACGTTGCGCACAGTAGCGACAGATTCCAAACCCGAAGAATGCCCCGTCGCTCTTGGACCATGACCGAGTGCACGTAGGCCGTCCCGGTCAGCCATGGCAGCAGCGAAGCGTTTTCAACCGGATCCCACGCCCAGTAGCCGCCCCAGCCAAGCACCTCATAGCTCCACCAGGCGCCGAGGATGATGCCAAAGGTTAGAAACCCCCATGCCGCCACCGTCCAGCGCCGCGTTTCGATCAGCCAACCCTCGCCGACCCGACCCGTGATCAGGGCGGCCATGGCAAAGGCGAATGGAACCGTGAAGCCCACATAGCCGAGGTAGAGCATTGGCGGATGGAAGGCAACCAGGAGGTGGTTCTGGAGGAGCGGATTCGGGCCAGGACCGTCGAAGCCAGCTGCTGGCTCGACGGTGAGGAAGGGATTGGCGGGACCTACCATGAGGGCGAAGAAGAAGGCGGTCACGACCAACATCACGACCAGGGCCCAGCCGAACAGGGGGTCGTTGCGTCGGGAGGTGAACTTCACGACCATGGCGGCCAGGTACAGGCCGAGAACCAGGGTCCACAGCAAAATCGAGCCCTCCAGCGAAGACCAAAGAGCTGCGAAGTTGAACAGGGCCGGAGTGTCGTCCGACCCGACCTTTGTGACGTAGGCCAGCGTGTAGTCCCGCTGGAACAGCGCCACCTCCATCACAGTGAAGGCCCCAACCGAGGCTCCGACAACCAGCCACACCCACTGCCGAATCGTCGACAACAGCTTCAGCTTCCCGCTCAGCAGGGCATAGGCGCCGCCGACGGCTCCGAACACCGACGCCGACAATCCAAGCACAACGAATCCGAACCCAAGAATGGCGTTCATCAGCGCCTATTCAACGGCCGTCGGATCGAGTTCATACTCGAGCCGATCGGGGTTGTCCTCCACATATTCCTCGGAGTGCTTCACCAGAATCTGGTGCGACTGAAACACATCGCCATCCCAACGGCCCTCAACGAGGACCTTCTCACCTGGCTCAAAAAGCCCAGACGGCTCGTCGCCGACGTGACGAACTTCGGCTGTCTGGTCGGCAAAGCCCATGGTGAACAGCAGCGCGCCAGCGTCGTCCAACCCGCTGTCGGTCAAGACGGTGCCCTGCATACGGAAGGTCTGATCGACAAGCTCGGATCGGCGATCGACCGCCTCGTCGACGTTGTAGAAAAACACTCGGGCGCTGGTCAGCGCCTGATAGAGGACGAAGCCAAGAACAACGGCGAGAACCGTCACCATCAGGACGTTTCGCAACGAACCGCCACTGGCCCTGCCCGAAGGAATGTCCGGATCCCGGGGAGTCAGGTCGAGTTCAGTCAAGGAACCGCCTCCGTTCTGGCGGAACCTTCTTCGAAAGGATCCGTCCTTGCCGAAGCACATAAACCGTGTAGGCCGCTACTCCACCGAAGACCACGACATAGCCAGCGACAACAAATTCCCAATACATCAGTTGGTCCCGAGCAATCCGCCGGAGCCGCCTTCGGCTCGCCGCTCCGCCAGCGCCCTGGCCAGGCCGAGCGAATCGACCTCACGGGCAAGCCACGCCACCCGGAACCGGTGCAGGAGAAGCCAGGCAAACAGCACTAGGAACGAGACGAGAGCCAGGAACAGGGTGAACAGCATCATGCCATCGATCTGGGTGTCGACACCCAGAGTTTGACCCTGGTGGAGGCCCCGCCACCACCGAACGGAATAGTGGACGATGAACACGTTGAGGAAGCTGACGATTCCGAGGATGGCAGCTCGCCGAGACCGCACATCGGGCGGTAGCTCAAGCCTTCTAACCGCCAGGTAGCCCGCGTACATCACAAAGAGCACGGCGGTGCTGGTCAGGCGGGGATCCCACTCCCAGTAGACACCCCAGGTCGGCCTGCCCCACAACGCGCCGGACACCAGCACGAAGGCGCAGAACAAGACCCCGATCTCGGCCGAGGCTCCAGCCAGGAGATCCCAGAAGACCGAACCCTTGCGGAGGTAGATCACGCTGCCAACCAGGGTGGCAAAGAAGGCCAGGTAGGTAACGGCGATCGTTGGGAGATGGATGTAAAGCAGACGAGCCGCGTCACGCTGATTGACTTCGGGCCCCGAGACAACCAAACCAAAAACAAGGGTGGCTGCCAAACCGATCAGGGCGACCGAACCGAGGCGGCGGGTCGCTGTCGATCCGGTATGGGGCGGCACCACAGCAACTTCGGGCTCGGGCCCGCTGGCGTCGTCGGCGACCGACGATTCAGATCTGCTCACGTCTCCTCCAATAACTGGCCAAAGGCGAGCATCCCAACTCCCAGGTAAAGCAGTGCGAAAACTCCGAGCAACATGGCCCAAGACCAACCCGGTACCGCCGGATCAGCGAACAACGCGTCTCTGGTTGCCAGCGTTGCTCCGAGAAGCACCGGAGCCAGAGCCGGCAGGACCAGCAGCGGAACCAGCGTATCCCGGCTCCGCAGGCCAGAGGCCAACGCGGCGTAGAGGGTGCCGGCCAGCGTGATTGAGAACGTGGCCAACACGAGGGTTGTGGCCAGGAGGGCGACGTTTGCGATCGGGGCACCGAAGATGACGATGGCGCCGAACCCAAGCACCGCCTCAACCGCGATCAGCTGGACGGTCACGGCCAAGGCCTTGCCCAGGAAAACACCGGCGGGATCGATGCCCGCCATCCGCAGCGCGTCGAGATTGCCGTCGTCAGCTTCGAGGGCAAAGGCACGAGCCAGTGCCATCAGGGCTGAAAGCAATACCGCCAACCAGAACAGGCCGGGAGCGATCTCTTCGAGAACCGATCGTCTGGCATCGCCAACAACCAGCAAGTCAGGGGATATCGCAAGCCCAAAAAGGATCAGTACCAATAACCCGAAAGGCAGGATTTGGGAGGTGACCACTCGGGAACTGAACTCAACCCGAATGTCTTTGACCGCCATCAACCAGGCATCGCGTAGCACGTGGCTCCTAGCTCGTTCCGTTTTCAGAAGGGTTTGGAGTCCATCGGGGACCGTCCTCGGGCATGGGCGGGCTCACGGATCTTGTTACTGGGCGACCCAACCGCTGGTCCCCCTGAATCTGGCCTCCGGCGATGACGATCGTCCTGGTCGCCAGTTCTCCAGCCCGCTCGACATCGTGGGAGGCGACAAGCACGGTCGCGCCGAAGGCAATGGCGTGCCTGATCAGCCCATCGACGAAGTCGCGACCATTGGCATCGAGTCCGGCATGGGGTTCGTCGAGCAGCCACAAACGTGGCCTTCGACACACCAGAACGGCCAGTGATGCCCGACGGCGCTGACCGGCCGACAAGTTGGCGACCCGTACCCCGCGCAGTCGGTCACTCAAGGCAAGGCGATCGAGCACTGGCTCGACGCTTGCCATGTCGATGCGGTTGGCCCTGGCCCAGAACACCAGGTTTTCCTCAACCGTCAGCTCGTCGTAGAGAAAGGTGGCGTGGGCAAGAAGGCCGGTTTGGCGGCGCAACTCCCGCCGCTGACGCCGGTCGGCCAAATCGAAGCCGAGTACCGTGCCCTCGCCCTCGTTGAGGGGGGCTAGACCGGCGCACAGGCGCAGCAGTGTGCTCTTACCTGCGCCGTTCGGCCCTCGGAGCAGGATGATCTCTCCTTCGGAAACGGCCAGATCCACCCCCGCCAACGCTGGGAAACGATCGATGAGGCTGATAGCACCCCGCAGCTCGACGACCGGACTGTCGGCAGAGCCGAGAGAAGGCGCGGCCGTAGTGTTGGCGCGCCCTTCGGCGGAAGACCGACCGGAATCGGACGAGATCTGTGGACCGTCTGCCACTACGACCACGATACGGCGCCAAGTGAAGCCCTACCCCTTCATGTCCGGATCATTGGGGCCGATAAACGAACCAATGGCCCTTTCCGGCGACATCGCGACCCCTGAAACGTCGTTGGAACCCCCGATGGTGAGCGAGACCGGCGAGCAACGGCGCCCATCGAGCAACGAACGGGAACTCAGGCCGCTCGATCCGATCCGCATTCTCGGTCAATTCCTGGTGTGGATCGGAGGCATCCTCGTCTTGTTTGCTCTCTTCCAGCTGTGGGGAACCGGCCTTCTCGAAGCCCGGGCCCAGGACAAGCTCGACCAGGAATTCAAAGCTCTTATCGCCGAAGCCGCCGAGGTCGAAGTCGCCGAGGTCGACAGCCCGGCAGCGGAGATTGAGGCCACCGAGCTGACGCCCGCAGAACCGGCACCAACAGCGGAAGAGGTAGCGGAGCCAGAGACACCACAGCCGGTCCCCGAGACCCCAGCCGAGCCAACGCTTGTCCCGGTCGGATCCGACCTGCTCCCCGGTGAAGGCCAGGCCATGGCCCGAATCAGGATCGATTCGATCGGAGTCAACAAAACGGTGGTCCAGGGCGTTCAACGCGATACGTTGCGCGAGGGCCCAGGCCACTATCCGACCTCCCCCATGCCCGGACAGCTCGGAAACGCGGCGATCGCCGGACACCGCACCACTCACGGCGCTCCCTTCTTCAACCTCGACCAGGTCCAACCAGGAGATCACATCGACGTCGAAACTCTCGACGGCATCTACCGCTATGAGGTGCAGGCTCACACCGGGCCCGACGGCAACCTCCGGGGCTTCTTCATCGTCGACCCCTCCGATGTAAGCGTCATCGGCGATCATGGCGACAATCGCCTCACCCTCACCGCCTGCCACCCGAGGTACTCGGCTCGTCAACGCATCGTCGTCAATGCTCTGTTGATCGGCGAGGCGTCGCCGACGCCCGTCGTCGTCGCCGAACCGGTCACGACGGCTGCTTCGCTACCAGCCGAGGCAACGCCCGAAGTAACTCCCGAAGCCCCGGCCGAAGCCCCGGTCGACAGGGAAGCCCCGGTCGAGGGTGAAGCCCGTGCCCATCAGAGCGATCCCGCTCAGACCATCGTCGATGATCAGGACCTGCTCGAACGCTCACTCGGCTGGCAGAAGCAGGAACTCGATCCGACGATCATGTGGGCAACCGTCACGATGGTCGTACTTCACGCCGCTTGGGTCTTTGGTCGGGTATGGCGCCGTCGCTACGCCTACGTTCTTGGGTTGCCAACCGCTGTGGTTCCACTGTTCATCTGCTTCATCCACCTCGACCGGTTGTTGCCTGCGTTCTAGGCCCGGTCGGCGACCACCATCGCCAAGCCGGCCCATGACTGCGGACAGGCTCCCAAACCGGCTCCCGTATCGGGATGCCAGTACTCGGCAAGACCCGATGCCGCTGCGCCGTCGAGAAGGCTGCCTGCCAGCCGCTGCGATACGTCGAACCGTTCGGCATCGATGGCTGCGCACCAAAGAAGATAGGTGAGCTGAGGCCAGGCCGGGCCCCGCCAGTAGGTGGTCGGATCGTAGGTGACTTCGCCGCGATGCACGCCACAAGGCCCGCAGGCGGCACCGAAGGCCTGCGGATCGATCAGCTGGTCGAAGCCTTCGTCTCGGGGGTCGACCAGCAGGGCGAGCATGGCGTCGAGGGTGCGGGTTCGACCCGTTGGCCGCCCATCATCGATCCAGGTTCGAGCCTCTTCATCCCACCGGTCAGCGACGGAGGTGGCCAAGGCGTCGGCATCGGTGGCTAACTCACCGGCAGGTTGGGGGCCAGACTCGGAGACAGCGGCTTGGCCGGCTAGAAACTGCTGCGTGTTCCAGGCCACAAGGGCATTGAACCCGATTGAGCCGACGACGAAGGGCTCGGCCCGGCGATCGGACACGTCGCCGGGTTCGCCACCCGCCATCCCGCCACCGGAAGCGATATCGGCCACCAGATCGGCCTTGGTCTCGGCCCAGGTCCGATCTGAGGACCGATGGGCATCCCACCGGGGGCTGTCGTCGCATCCCGTCTCCCAGGGATGAAACACCGGGACCAACCCGGCCGTGGTTCGTGGCCGGTCGGTGAGCAGGTGGCGTAGACCCCTACCGATCGCTTCGGTCAGTTCCGTTCCCAGTTGGTAACCGGCCGCCCGAAGCCGAGCCGCCGTATGCCCGAACATCGGAGGCTGGGTAATGGTGGATGTGGCCCGACTCCCCCAAAACATCTCACTCTGAGTAGGGTCGGTCCAGTAGGTCATGTGAGGCACGAACCCGGTTTCGGGATCCTGGTTTGCCATGACGTTTCGCAGTTCGACGAGCGAGCGGTCGTCGTCGAGGGTGAGCCACACCAGCGAATGAAAACAGGAGTCCCACAACCACTGATGCGGATAGGTAGTTGGATTCGGCACGCAGAAGCCAGGCTCACGCCATGCCTGTTCCAACATGGCCCTCACCTGGTCGGCGAGCGTTGTTCGCTGATCTTGTTTGGCCATCGCAGCCAACCTAGGCCCCAATCAGGACCGTGCCCATGACGTCAAAAAGCGCAGAGAGGCGGACGTGTGCCTTTGTGTCGTTTCGTCTTGGCATGACCGACGGGGTGTCAGTCGTTGCTGCCAGCTGGCAACAGGTCTTCAAGGATCTTGGCTGGGAGACGGTCACCGTCGCCGGTGAAGGCCCGGTCGACCGGGTTGTACCTGGGCTCGAACTCGGAGCGTCGTCCGCTCCCGAACCTGATGAACTACACAACGCGCTGGCCGACGTCGACCTCGTCGTTGCCGAAAACATCCTGACCATCCCCCTCAACCTGAACGCCAGCCGGGCGATCATCGCCGAACTCCGTGGGCGGCCAGCCATCCTCCACCATCACGACCCGCCCTGGCAGCGCAGTCACCTGGCCCACATCGATGAACTTCCGCCCGACGATCCAGCGTGGCTACACGTCACGATCAACCGCTTCACCGAGCGCGAGTTCGCGGAACGAGGCCTACAGACGACCACCATCTACAACGGCTTCGACATCAGCCTCGCCCCCGGGCACAGAAACGTGGTCCGCGCTCTTCTGGATGTTGCGGAGTCGGAGAACCTGATCGTGCATCCGGTGCGGGCCATCGAGCGCAAGAATGTGCCGGGGGCTATTGCACTCTGCGAGGCCCTTGACGCCACATACTGGCTTCCGGGGCCGGCCGAAGACGGTTATCAGCCCGAACTGGATCGTGTGCTCGCCTCGGCCCGTTGTCGTGTCCTACGCAATCCCATGTCCGAACTGGCCGCCCGACACGCCGGGACGGGGGGCACAGAGATGCTCAACATGTCCGATGCCTATGCGGCCTGCGACCTGGTCGTCTTCCCCTCGCTGTGGGAAGGCTTCGGCAATCCTCCGATCGAAGCGGCCATCCACCGTCGGCCGGTGGCCGTTGGCGACTATCCGGCGGCCACCGAACTTCGCAATCTCGGCTTCGTCTGGCTCGATCCCGAAGATCGCGATGCCGTGGCCAGAGCCCTTGTTGAGCAGCCGGAATCGATGTTGGCGAACAATGCCGCGGTAGTCGAGCAGCACCTGTCGCTTGAGATCGTGACCCAACGTGTCAAGGCGCTACTCGAAACGGCAGGCTTGATGTCATGACCGACCCGAACGACCCCGTTTTGCAGTCCCGCGACCGGGTTGCATGGTGGGTGTCCACCGGGTTGAAGGTCGGCTCAGGGCTCTTCGCCGCGGCGCTGATCCTGTTCTTCTGCGGCTACATCTTCGAGTTCAACAGCTTGTTGACTGGTGCTATTACTTTCTGCTTGATAGTGGGATCGGTTATTCTCGCCCCTTCGATTGTCTTCAACTACGGAGTTAAGGCGGCGAAGCGAGCAGACAGGGACGGCACGTGGTAGGACAACAACCCGAAGCGGGTACACCGCCAACGGCCCCGGTTCGCCTTCCGGCTGCGAAACGACGCGAACAGTTGCTAGAGGTGGCGCGCTGTGTTCTGGCGCGGCGGGGCTTCTACGAGACAACGATGGCCGAAATCGCCGATTCGGCCGGAGTGACCAAACCGGTGCTCTATCAGCATTTTGCCTCCAAACGTGATCTGTATTCAGCCGTGCTGCACGATGTGGGAAACCGCCTCCAGGCCGCCGTCATCAATGCTGCCGCCGATGCGGACTCACCGCGGGCACAGGTCGAGGCCGGCTTCCGGGCCTACGTCAGCTTCGTTGAGACCGACAACGACGGCTTCAGGATTCTCTTCAGCGGCACATCCCGTCAGGACGATGAATGGGCCTCGATCACCAGCGAAGTCGAGCATGAAATCGCCCAGGGCATCGCCGATCTGATCGTTGTCCGCGACATCAGCCCCGGACATCGCCAGGCCCTGGCCCACGGGATCATGGGGCAGGCCGAGGCGATGATGCGCTACTGGCAATCAGGCACCGTTCAGGATCTTGAACGTGACGAGCTCATCAAGAACCTGAGCACCCTGGCCTGGGGTGGCCTCCGCGGCCTGGAGGCCTGATTTCCTTGCACCAACCGACCAAAACCAATGGCATCAATGTGTCTTCACCATTGAATGTGTCCGACGAGCAGGATGGTCCCGCCCCCCGACCACCGGGCGCCCTGACGGTCAAAGCGTTTCGGTACCTCTGGCTCAACAACGCCCTCTACGCCATCGTTGCCAACGCACAGCGATTCACCTTTGGCTGGCTCGTTCTCGATGGCCTTGGGCGTGACGAATTCTGGCAGGGCCTAGTGACTTTCGCCCTCGGCATACCCCTGGCGCTGCTCGTATTGCAGGCCGGGGCCTGGGCCGACCGCTTCGATCGAAAGCGGCTGATCATCATCGGGCAGGTCGGCAGCTTCGCAACGATGGCCGTGGCAACCGCCCTGGTGGTGGCCAACGCGATGTCGATCCAGGCCGTCCTCGCTCTTGCCGTGGCCTTCGGCACGGCCCAGGCGATTGGTCAGCCGGTAAGAAGCTCACTGATACCGGCGCTGGTGAGTCCAGAACAGCTGTTCAACGCTATTGCCGTGAACGCCATCGCCATGACCCTGTCGATGATCGCCGGACCGGTCCTGTTCCAGATCATCGGCGATGCCTACGGGTTCGAGGGTGCGTTCGGATTCCAAGCCGCCTTGTTGGCCTTGGGCCTCGTGGCCCTCGCTCCCCTACGGGTTCCTCCGACTGAGCAAAGCAAGGGCGATACCGGCTCGATCTGGTCGCAGGTCAGCAAGGCCATGGTCCATATTCGAGCCGACCGGGCCGTGGCCAAATTGTTCGTATTGCTGACCGTGGCCAGCTTCACCGTGAACCCGTCGGTGATGGTCACCCTGCAGGCATTCGTTCAACAGGATCTTGGCCGCGACGGTGGCGACGTCGCCCCGGTGTTGGCGATGATGGGAATCGGCATGGCCGTCAGCTCAGCCATCATCATGCGTAAAGGCAACATGGCCCGCAAAGGCGCTCTTTTTCAGCGGGCGATGATGGTCGGCTCGACCATGGTCCTATTGATGGGGCGAGTCCCATCGTTCGGCTATCTGGTGCCGCTGGCACTTGTGATGGGCCTGGCCGGCGGCTTCTACATCAACATGAACCAAGGGCTTATCCAGGCCAACACCCCCGACCGCCTCATGGGTCGGGTCATGGCCATCTTCACCCTCGTCCAGATCGGCTTCATGCCGCTCGGCGCATTGGCCCTCGGCCTACTTGGCTCGCTGATCGGCTTGGGCAATGCGATCAGCATCGCCGGCCTGTTGGCGCTGTGTGTCGTCGTCTATACCTACATCACCGATCACCATCTACGTACCCTCTAGTCGAGATCAGCCCCGGTCGAGATCAGCCCCGGTCGAGATCAGCCGTTGAGCAGGGTCAGGGCTGCGGTATGTAGTTCGGGAGTGGCGGCCGCAACGACGTAGCCGCCCTCCACCGGTGGTTGTCCAGCCCTATCGGTGATCATGGCCCCGGAGGCCTCAACGATCGGGATCAAGGGCACGATGTCGTAGACCTTGAGCCCGTTCTCGACAACGAGGTCGACGTGGCCCGCCGCCAGCAGGCCGTAGTTGACGCAATCGCCAGAGTAACGGGTCATTCTGATGGCCTCGGTGAGGCGGGCGAAGCCGTCGGCTTCCTCGCCGTCGGCGAACATCTCCGGATGGGTGCAGAGCAGCACCGAACGTGGGATCTGGGTTTCCCCGCTCGCCTGCAAGGGTCGTCTCGTCTGAGAGTTTTTTGCGACATCGGTTTCAGCATCGGGGTCGCCGAAGATCAGAAAGCCCCCATCGGCTGTGGCAACGTGGGTCTCGTCGAGAACCGGCTGATGCATCCAGCCGGCGACCGGGACGCCGTCGACCTGCAGCCCAACGAGTGTGCCCCACATCGGTTGGCCGGTCACGAAGGCTCGGGTGCCGTCGATTGGATCGACCGTCCATCGATAGCGACCAGAACCGCTCTGCCCCCGTTCCTCCCCGAGGATCGCATGTCCAGGGAAGAGGCGGCCGAGCGCTTCGCGTATGTCATCCTCGACAGCCCGATCGGCAGCAGTGACCGGATCGAACCCATCGGTTTCCTTGTTTTCAATGGTGATCGAGCGGCGATACCAGTCCAAGGACCGGCGGCTGGCCTTCCTGACAAGACGGGTTACCGTCTCGGTGTGGTTCGTTATGTCGAACGTCTCGCTCTTGTCGGCCACGCCTTCAGTCGGTCTCGGCGATGGCCTTGAGACCGTTTTCGGCATCGCGAACGTGGTGGGACACGTCGTGCAGCAGGTAGGTGGCCAACGACTCGACGGTGAACGACGCGCCGTCGGATCGGCCGCCGCTGCGCTGCCACTGATCACCGGAGACACGATCGAGAGTGTCGGCCAGCTTCCCGGCCGTCACCGCCAACGAATAACCAACCTGGCCCGGATCCTGCTCGCCGTACTTACCATCGATGGCGGCCGCGTCCTGATTCCAGTCGCTGAACACCGGATCGTGCTTCTTGAGCATCTCGGTGATGCGCTCGCTGAACACCTCGTAGACGTCACGAACGTGGGCCCCATACTCCAACGCCGACCAGACCACTCCCGCCTCGCGGCTGGAGGGTGGCCGGACGGAAACGTTGTGACCACGGCTGAGGATGCCGCGCCACGCTGCAGCGTTGGCACGGATCGAGGCGCCAAGCTCATCACGGTCGATCCCCGCTGCGTTAAAGTCGCATTCGGGACAAGGCCGCTCCAACACCCAAGTCCAGTTCTTGTCATCGCCTAGAGGCTGACTCATGAGCCAGACAATACCGGCTCCGAGTCCACCTCGCCGATGCCGCCAGACTCATCTGGCGGCGGGGGCTCGGTGCCTTCAATGTTGAGGTTGGGGATGAGCTTGTCGAGCCAGCGCGGTAGCCACCAGTTGCGCTCGCCGAGCAACTCCATCGTGGCCGGGACGAGCAGCATACGAACCAGGCTGGCATCGAGGAACACGGCCATAGCGAGGCCGAGGCCGAACAGTTTGATGATTCGGTTGTCCTCAAACATGAAGGAACCGAACACCACCATCATGATGGCAGCAGCGGCCGTGATCACCCTGGCCGTGCTTGCCAACCCGTCGGCAACCGAGTTCTGGGCGTCACCGGTGCGCTCGTATTCCTCCTTGACCCGCGAAAGCAGGAACACCTCGTAGTCCATCGACAGGCCGAACACGATGGCGAACAGCATCATCGGAATGAAGGGCTCGATCGGGGCGCCGGCGATGCCGAGCAGACTTCCACCCCAGCCCCACTGGAAGATGGCAACCACAATGCCGTAAGCCGAGGCGATCGAGAGCACGTTCATCACCACCGCCTTGATCGGCACAACCAGCGAGCGGAACACGGCCATCAGCAGCAGGAAGCTGAGCGCAAGCACCACGCCGAAGAACAATAGGATCCTGGCGCCGAGATACGACGTGAAGTCGATGTTGGCAGGAACGGCGCCGGTGACGTTCACGTCGACGCCCTCGGTGAAGCCGGGCACGATGTCGTCCCGTAACGTCTCGACCAGCTGATCGGTCGCTTCGTCCTGTGGTGAGGTCTCAGGAATGACCTGGATCATGAAGGCTTCAGAGCTGCTCGGGTCGGCGAAGTTGTTTGGAATGAGCGTGGCCGAAGCCACGCCCGGCGTCGCTTCGACGGCTGCGGCCAATGGTTCCACCTGGCCGAAACCGGCCGGGCTGTCCGGCACGACGGTAAGCAGGAGCGGTCCGTTCGAGCCTGGGCCGAAGCCTTCGGCAAGAAGATCGTACGCCTTACGGGTGCTGGTGTCCTCTGGGAAGTTGCCCTCGTCGGAGAAGCCGAGACGGAGGCTGAGAACAGGTGCGGCCAGCAGCAACAGGATGCTGGTGCCAATCAACAGCGAGGCCCACGGGTGGGCCTGGATCAAACGGCTCCATCGATAGGCCAGGGTCTCGCGAATGGGCTTCTCAGCCCGTGGGGGCACAATCCGGTTCAGGAAGGGAGCGAACCGTCCAACCAGCAGAGTGGCTAGGGCTGCCACCACAAAGGCAAGCGCTGCGACCAGGGGAGCGCCGATACCCAACGAGAACAGCGCGGCCGATACAAATCCGGCTGCAACCAGGCCACGGACCCTGGTTACCTCGACCCGCTCGCCGACCAGGCCGAGTAGGGCCGGCAGCAACGTGACCGAGGCGATCATGGTGATGGCGACCGTTGACGCAGCTCCGATACCGAGGCCGGAGATGAAGGCGAGCCCGATCAGCAACATGCCAAGGAGCGAGACGACAACGGTGAGACCGGCGAAGATCACCGAACGACCTGCTGTGTCGAGGGCGATACCAACCGCTTCGTGCTGGTTGTAACCGGCGGCCAATGAGTTGCGGTACCTGGTGACGATGAACAGGGCGTAGTCGATGCCGACACCGAGGCCGATCATGGCGCCGATCTGCAAAGCGAAGTCGGGCATCGAAACAGCATGGGTCAACAGCGTGATTACGCCGATCCCGGTACCTACACCCGCTACTGCCACGCCGATGGGAAGGCCCATGGCCATTACGGAACCGAAGGCCAGGATCAACACGATCACGGCGAAAGCCAGGCCGATGAGCTCAGTCTCGGGCGGTTCGAAGCCGCCGAGAATGGCACCGCCGGTCTCGATCTGAAGCTCCCCCTCAAGCCCTGCTTCGTCTATGAGCTCGGCCGCTTTCTCACGAATCTGCTCACCGAAGAGTCCGGCCTCGACCTGGTCGATCTCAAGAGCGACCGACACATCGGCATAGGCGATCTGGCCTGCCAGTTCGCCGGTCGACGCGATCTGGCGCTGTTGGGGACCTTCCCCGAAGGGAGGTGTTACCGCCAGGCCTTCGTCGAGTCCTGTGGTGTAGTCGAACAGCTCGGTCATCACGGAGACGACCGCGGGATCGGTTACGCCTCGCTCGGTCTTGAACACGATCGACCCTGGTTGGCCACTGCCGAATCCGCCGAAGTACTCGTCGAGGGCATCGAAGCCGTCGCGACTCTCCGACTCGGGAATCTCAAATGAGCTGTCGAAGGCAGCCCCGAGCGAACCAGCCCAACCGAAGACGGCCACGATCGCAACGACCCACGCCGCGATTACCGCCTTCCAGTTCCGATAGCACCATTGACCAAGCGCTCGATACATGCTGTTTCTCTCCCTCACATTTTTCCCTCACAGTAACGCTACGTACCCGTAGCGTTATAGGCGCGGGCCGCACCGCTTGCAACAGCCTGAGCCCAAAGTCACAGGCGACCCCCAGGCCGCTTCACGATTAAGCTTGAATCTAACTATGTCTCGACCGTTGAGTATGGAAGCTCGCCAAAAAGCGATCGATGCCACCCTCGAACTGGTGGCAGAAGACGGCATCTCCGGCTTCACAATCGATGGCGTCTCGAAACGCTCCGGAGTAGCAAAGACGACGCTCTACCGACATTGGTCGTCGCGTAGTGAACTACTTGTCCAGTCGCTCGACTGCCAGGTTGAGCGACTGCCGACACCCGACACAGGAAGCCTAAGGGGCGACCTCAACTCGCTCATGGCGATGTTGGTCGCCAAGACCTCAGATCCGTCGATGCGTCAGCTCATGTTCGATCTGCTTAGCGCGGCGGCCAACGACCCCGAACTTGCCGCCGTGCAACAGGCAATGGCCTCAGAACGCGTGAAGCCGATACACGAGTTGGTCGAGCGGGCCATCACCAGGGGTGAGATCGCAGACCTCGATCCCAACTTGGTGCTCCTGTTCATCGAGGGTCCACTGCTGGCTCGAATGATGCTCTCGGCTGAACCAATGGCCAGCGAGGAGATTCCACCACTGGTCGACTTCATCGTTCGTGGCCTCGGCGGACGCTGACAGCCGCTACATTCCCGCCCTGTGAAAACAATCCGCCCCAGCACCAACCTTCTCGCCCCTGCGGTCGGCTTCACCGTCTTCACCGTCGCAACTCTGTGGTTTCTGCCTGCCTCGGCCCAGGATGCCGCTTCGGGCGACGGAGCGGCAGGACTCTCGGTCTTCGCCGCCATCGTGCTCGGGCTGGTTGAAGGGTTGACCGAATACCTGCCGGTCAGTTCCACCGGGCACCTTCTGGTCACCAATGAGATTCTCGGCCTTGGCGGAACGCCCGAGTCGGACCAGGCTCTCGATGCCTACGCCATCTGCATCCAAGCCGGTGCCATCCTGGCCGTCGTTGTGCTCTACCAGCAACGCATCCGCCAGATGATCGACGGACTACTCGGCCGGAGCGCCGAAGGCCGCACAGTGCTGATCGCGGTGATAGCGGCCTTTGTTCCAACGGCCATCATCGGCCTTGCCCTCAAAGATGTTGTCCGCGATCGGTTGTTCGGTGTTGGCCCCATCGCCGCCGCCTGGCTCGTTGGCGGCTTGGCCATTCTCATCCTCGTGAGGAGTGGCCGCCTGGACCGGGCGGGTGCCGAACTCCACCAGATCACACTCGTTCAGGCCTTCATCATCGGAGTCGGCCAGGCCGTTGCGTTGTGGCCGGGAGTAAGCCGGAGCCTGGTAACCATCGTCGTTGCCGTCATGGTCGGCATGTCGCTGGCCGCAGCGGTTGAGTTCAGCTTTCTCCTCGGCTTGGTGACACTGTCGGCGGCCACGGTGCTGACCGCGGCGTCGGATGGCGAACTGCTGATCGACACCTTCGGCGTCCTCACCCCGGCCATCGGATTGGTTGTGGCCTTCGTTGCTGCGGTTGTGTCTGTCCGCTGGATGGTGTCGTGGCTGCAATCGCGGGGGTTGGCCGTGTTCGGCTACTACCGGGTCGTGATCGGAATCGCCGCTTTCGCAGCATTGGCGTTTGGCTGGTTGTAGCCGCTACCGCTTGAGGGGACGACCCATCGTCCACTTGGCGCCCACACCGGCGAATATCAGCAATAACAGCGACCACAGCCCGAGCATTGAGAAGTTGATGGCCTGGGTGTCGGTTGCCCGTTTCCAGCGGGCGTTGTCGCAAGTGTCCGGCAAGGCCTCAGGGGCGACGACGCAGCCCGAAACACCGACAAGGTCGACGGCGACGGCGGCAGCCGAGCCACCCCACTGCACCGGGTCGAGGTAGGTGATCTCCTCGACCCCAGCTCTGCCTGCGGTCGGGACGACCAGCCCACTGAACAAGAGAACCGGGATCAAGGCCAAGGGAAGAATGGTCAATGCCTTGGCTGTGTCGTCGACCAGGGCCGAGATCAGCAGGCCGATACCGACACTGGCCACGCCGATGCCGGCCAGTGCAAGCATCAACTCGATCGTTCCGTTGGCGAGCAACGCACCACTCCCGATCGAACCGGTTTGGCGGAACGACGTAACCATCTGGAGGATCACAGCCTGGACAACGACGACGGCACCGAGCACTAGCCACTTCGAGAACACCTGGGCCACGGCCGAAACACCGACCGCCATCTCGCGACGGAAGACGTTTCGTTCCTGCACGATCTCTCGAACGCTGTTGAAACCCCCCATGAAGATCATGGCCAAAACCGTGGCCAGCAAGTATTGGCGGGTGGCAGCCGGATTTGCCTCTGCGCCAAAGGCGTCGCGGAGCAGAACCATCGAAAAGACCAAACCAAGCAGCGGGGCCTGGAGCAGCAACAAGGAGAGTCGGCGTTTGTCTCCGACGAGTTGCCGCAGATACCGGCCGAGCATCACCCGCAGATCGTAAAAGAACGACCGCTTCGGTAGCGACGCCGACGGGGCGGCGTTGGCCACCGGGGCCGATGCTCCGAACCTCAGGTAGGACGAGGTGCGGGCGAACTCCAACTCCCACTCAGCCCGCTCGCGGGTGCCTAGCAGCGTAAAAACGCTGGCGAGATCGCCGCACCGGAAGTGCTGGGCGACCTTGTCAGGCGGACCGATGAAAGCCAGACGACCACCCGGCGCCAATACAAGCACCAGGTCGCAAAGCTCAACGCTCTGCACACTGTGGGTGACAACGATCGTGGTCGTGCCCTTGTCTGCGAGCTGACGAAGACTGCCCATCAGCTCGCGCTCCAGCCCCGGATCGAGACCCGACGTCGGCTCGTCGAGGATGAGGGCCTGAGGCTCGCCAACCAGTTCGTAGCCGACACTCACCCGCTTCCGTTGGCCTCCCGAAAGGGCTTTCACCTTGGTGTCGAGACGTTGACCGAGCCCGAGCTCCTGGCCAACCTGTTCAACGTCGGCTCGGATCTCGCTGGTCGAGGTGTCGGCGGGCAGGCGCAACCTGGCCGCAGCCATCAGGGCGTGACGAACGCTTAGTGAATCGTGAACCGGGTCGTCCTGTGGGACGAACCCGATGCGGCGACCAAGGCCTTCATCGGATGAATACAGGTCGCGACCTCCAAGAAAGACCCGACCTGAGTTAGCGGGACGCTGACCGGTGAGAGCGTTGAGAAGGGTGCTCTTACCCGAACCGCTTGGCCCGATAACGGCCGTCATCGATCCCGCAGGCAGGGTGAAGCTGACGTCGCTTAGCAGGACCAGGTCGTTGCCAACCGTGACGGTGAGGTTCTCGGCTTGGAGCGGCAGACCGTGGGCAACGTGCTGCTGCAGGCGGCCGCCGGTGAGTACGAACTGGGCCTTGCCAAGCTCGATGAGGTCACCCTCGACGATGGGGCTGTCGACGATGCGCTGCCCATTGACAAAGGTGCCGTTGTCGCTGCCGAGATCGACGATGCGACCGCCACCGGGATTGAGCAGGAGTCTGGCGTGCTGACGAGACACCAGCGGGTCGGGAATTGAGATGTCGCAGTCGACGGCTCGGCCGATGACCAACTGGCTGTTACTCGGCTGAATGACCTGGCTCAGCTCGCCGATGTTCTGCTCGAGGGCCGCGGTATTGAGGTTGACGGGCGGCGGGGGCGGAGACGGCGTTGAGGGCTGGCGTGCGGGAGCCGGGCCCTGGCCGGCGTCGACGAACTGCGGTGGCGCATAGGGGGCCGACGCATTCGGAGGCGGCGGGCCAGACCCGGCGACCGGATCCGGGGTTGGTATGGGCTGAGGCGTCGGATCGAACTGGGGAGCTGGTTGCGGGGCCGGGGTCGCTTGGGGGGCCGGGGTCGCTTGGGGGGCCGGGGTCACAGCCTCGACATCGAAGTAGATACAGGGCGAGGAAGCGGGAGGGCCGAGCCAGATCGGTGTACGCCCGATCGGCAGGTTGATCGCCGGGTGACGGCCCGCCTGATCATGCACGCCGTTTGTGCTACCGGCGTCGCGAATCGACCAATTCGAACCGTCGAAATGCAGAGCTGCGTGACGCCGCGATACCTGGGCATGGTCGACTGTGATCGAAGCCGACCCGTCGCGCCCGATGGTGTGGCCATCGAGCCCTTGGTAAGCCTGGCCGTCGACCCAGACGATAATGCCCGGATCGCTGGCGCCGCCGTGTTGTGGAGAGGAGTCGTTGATCTGCATCAGGGTAATGGATCGGCCGGTTTCGTCAGATGTTCCGGGGGCCAACCGCCCGGAATCTCGCCGCTTGCCGAGAGCTGCTCGACCAGTGGCTGCAAAAGCGCGAGAAGCCGATCGACATTGTCGGTGCCGATTCGTCTCAGCGGTGCAGAGGCCAGCCGGTCGGTATGGAGCTCGATCTCAGTTCGGGCCCGGTGGCCTTCGTCGGTCAAGGAACCATCGGATTGCACCCAGCCCCGTTCGGCCAGTTCAGCCGCTGCATCGTCCCATTCGTCGTCGGTCCAACCCCGAATTCCGTTGATCGTCGGGCGGTTGCCATGACCCATCCCCGCCATCAACACGTGGCAGGCCACGCCATCGACTTCGGCCGCAGCCAGAGCCAGATGGTGGCTGTCGCCGCGATGCTCCCGCAGCAGCGTGCAACCGTGCCACAAGGCAGCCAAATCGTCGTCGGGCCACTCCAGGTCGGTGTAGGCGGCGTAAATCGGTCGGCCTGCCAGCGAGCAGCCGTCGACCGGCCTGATCAAACGGGCCGCCTCAGCCACGCCCTCGACAGGATCGGGAAAGTGCCGCCGCAATGAACGCTTCACCATGTCGAGACGCAACGCCGTCACCTCGACCGGAGATCGAATCTCCCAAACTCCGGGAACGGCCCGGCTCACCATGCGAGGAGCGAAGTTGTAGAACGCGGCAGCCACCGTTGCCGCACCGACCGCCCCCATCGGGGCCGGACGATAGGCGAAGTAGGCATGCCACCAACCGCGATATCCATCCTTCGTCAGTGCTATGGCCTCGGGGGTGTAGTAGGTCACATCGTGGAAGGTCTCCGCCATCCGACCCAGCTCGCGGATGGTGCTGCGGTTCCCCGCGACGACTTCCTCACCCATGTTCCCCTCCTCTGAACCTGCTGCGTTTTGGCGCTAGTCCAGCAGCGCCATCGGGGGAATACGGTAGCCACCGGTGAGGCGTTCCAGGTGACGAGCAACGGTCAAGGTCGAATGATCACCAAGGAATGGACCGACAATCTGAATGCCGACCGGGAGCCCTTCGTCGGTCAAGCCGACCGGCACAACGGTCGATGGCAGATACGCCATTCCGATCAGGGACGTCCACATGATGAGATCGGCGTATGGCCGCTCCTGGCCGTCGACGGTCAAGGTCCTGGTGTAGAGGTGTCCCTCGTGGATGTGCTTGAAGGCTGGAGCGATCAGCACCGGACACAACATGATGTCGAACCGGGTAAAAAACTGATCCCAGGCCTGTCGCACCCGTTCCCGTTCCTCGGTGAGCAGGAGCCAATCGCGATGGAACGTGACCGATGCCCTGGCCCTCATCAGCAGGGCCTCCTCAGCATCGGCGGGATCGAGAACGATCTTGCTGAAGCGCTCGAACTCCTCATCGGTCCGCCCGGGAGAGGTTGCCGACGAGATGAGGGGCAGCCCTACCCGCCTTACGACGTCGAAGTCGATATCGGGTCGCGCCGCACGGTCGACGGCAACACCTTCGCCCTCGATCCGGCCGACGGCGTCTTCGAGTGCGACGGCGACATCGGACGACACTGGGCAGGCGACATCGTCGAGCCAGGCCGCTATGCGGTAGTCGGCCAGTCGCGATGCCCTGGGTGGTGGGAGCTCCAACCGCCACGCCGGGGCCCGGTCCTCGGTCGGTCCGGCGATCACGTCGAAGATCAACTGAAGGTCGTCGACCGTGCGGGCCAACGGTCCAAGCACGTTGACATCGGGTTCGGTGATCCCGGCCGTTGGATGGTCGATGTAGCCCAGCGCCGAGACCACACCGAAGCTCGGCTTGTGGCCGCAGATCCCTGAGAGGTGGGCGGGACCCCGGATCGAGCCGCCAATGTCGGTGCCGATATCGAAGGGACTCATGCCTGCCGACACCGCGGCGGCCGCGCCGCCAGACGAACCGCCGGGGCCTCGGCTGAGGTCCCACGGGTTGTTGGTTGTGCCGAACAGGTCGTTGTAAGCCTGCATGTCGCCCGACCAGCGAGGCAGGTTCGACTTTGCGAAAATGTAGGACCCGGCCGCCTTGAGGCGGCGAACCACCGAGGCGTCCTCGGTCGGCACATTGTCGGCCAGCTCGGTTGCCCCACCCGTGGTCCGGATTCCCGCAGTGGCAATCGCGTCCTTCATGGTGCATGGCAACCCATGCAACGGGCCGAGGTTGACTCCGGCCATCGTCGCCTCGTCCGCTGCAGTGGCCGCAGCCCTGGCACGGTCGAGATCAAACGTCACGAGCGCATTGATCTCAGGATTGAGGCGATCGGCCCGTCCCAGGTAATGCTCCAGGAGTTCGAGTGAACCGATCTCCCGAGATCTGATGGCGGCCATCAACTCGGTTGCGGACCGCAGGCCCAGTTCGGTCATGTCATCTGCTCCTCAGCTCACCGTGGTGATGGTCGGTAGATCTGGGGACAGCCGGCGGCAGTCACCACTTCGGATCCGGCGAACAGCTGGAACACGATCGTGCCCCCAGCCGGCGCCCGAAAGGTCTCGGTGTTCCCCTCGGCGTAGGTGACGTCCACCTCGCATTCGCTTTCCTCGGAGACCCGGGCTGAGTAGAACCCGCTTGGCAGGTCTCCCGGGGATCGATACCGGCGACCGGGGGTGATGATGACCACAGCGGGCCCAATGCTCGTTGGTGTCGTCGTGGTCGGTGAGATGGTCACGGTCGAAGGGATCGACGTCGGGAGGCTCGTGACCGGCGAGGTGGATGGACCAATGATCGTCGTGGTTTCAATCTCGGTGGTACTGCTCTCGGTGGTCTCCGGGGCTTCGGTCGTGTCGGTCGTCGGTTCGACCGTTGGCTCGGAGGTCTCTGGTACCTCGGTCACCGCGGTTGTCGGTGCCTCGGTCGACGCCGTTCGGGCCGTGGTTGCCGAGGTCGCTGTGCCGTCAACAGCGTCGTCGGCGCGCGGGGTAACCGTGGTTGGCCTACTCGACGCCAACATCGTGGTTGTGGTCGATGTGATGGTATTTGCGGGATCGATGCCTGCCACCACATCGTCGCCATCGCCGCCGTCGCCCAGTATCTGAATCGCCCCAAACGCCTGAGCCCCGATCACGAGAAGCAGGACGGCCGACAACGCCATCAAAACCTTGCTCGTCGACGGGCTGAGCGCCTCAAGCACAGCTCGAAGGGTCGACGCCTTGTAGACCTCTACCGGGGCGGGCTTCGCAAGGGCCGACTCCAGTGGGGCCGGCTGGAGCGAGGCGGGCACAGGGTCGTCGGCACCGGCACCAGCGTGAGTTGTGTGAAAGAGATCGTTCAGCGAATCGTGGGGCGACGGGCTCGGTGCGAAGTTGGTCTGGCGGGCATCGAGCAGAAAGGCGGCAACCGGGTTGTGACGAAGCTCGGGGGTGTCGTCGATCTTGCCGGTGAGGAGCACCTCGAGCTCGGCATCGTCGAGCGCGTGGCGGGTCGGATCAGGCCGATCGTTCATGGCAGTGCCACCTCGGTCAGGATGTTTTCCTGCAGCCTCCGAAGGCCGCGTCGCTGGAGCGCCTTGATGGCGCTCACGGGCTTGTCGAGCACGACGGCAACCTGCTGCAGGCTGAGGTCGGCAATCATTCGTAGAAGGATGACGTCCCGCTGATCGTCGCTTAGCAGATCGAGCATCTTGGTCACACGCTCGTTGGCCAGCCTCTCCATCGCCTCGGTGTCTGCGCCTGCCACGAGCCGTTCCGGCACCTCGCGGGAGCTGACCTGTGGTCGGCGGGATCGGGCTCGATGTCCGTCGATCACGAGGTTGCGGGTGATGGCGAAGATCCACGACCGAAAGGCCGGGCTCTCGCCCTCGAACGCCTGGATCTGGCCGAACACTCGTATGAACACCTCGTTGGCGATGCCCTCGGCGTCATCGGCGCCGCGCGCAGCCGCAAAGTTCGCCACCTGAGGGGCCAACCATCGGTACAGCTGTTCGAATGCCAAACCTTCACCCTCCTTGGCCGCCATCAGGACGGACGCGAAGTCAACGTCAGTCCAAGACTGAGTCCGCCCGCCCCCTCTCTTGCTTGCTGAGACTGATGCCATCTGTTCCCGCTGGAGAGCAACCCGACCGCACGGGTAAACGCTGCTGAACGCTGAAAGGATACCGACTGGAGAGTATGGCCTGTTTGCACCAGGTACGTAGTCGATGTTGACAGATCATTCTGTTTCGACCAGAGAGGCGAACTCCCGCCAAGCCGTCGAGGGGACGGCGTGGAGGCTTCGGGCCAGCGCTATAACGTACAGTTTCGGTCTTCCTGAGGGCCCGACCAGTCCGCGCTAGGGGAATGAATGAGCGACCTCGAAGATCTCCCGTCCTGGGCAGGAAGAACGAGCGTTGGCGAAGCATCGACGCCACAAGGCGACAAAAAACCAGCTCCCCGCAGACGTCTACTTGCGGTTCTGGTCGGTCTTCTCCTCCTAGCCGGAGCAGGCCTGGTTGGCTACCTGGTCGCAGGCAGCAGAGATCCCGGCCCAAACGAGGCAGCAGGTCCGGTGGCGTCACCAACCGCGACGCCATCCACTGAAAGCCCTGACACTGAAAGCCCTGACACTGAAAGCCCTGCGGTGGGATCGTCGATAGCAGTGAGCTTGAACGACTTCACCTTCAACATCTCCGGCACAGTCCCGGACCAGGCGTCGGCGGACACCATCGAGACTGCCATGCAAAACACCTACGGACGCTTCGGGAGCAGCGACCTGGAGATCGACCCCGACGCCGAGGTAGAGCCGTGGCTCGATGAGATGCCCTTTATCGTCCAGAACTTCAGCCGTATCCTCGACGGGTCGCTCTCGATCGACAACGAGGGCGTTGTGCTTGAGGGCAGATCTCCCAATCAGGACTCGATCGACTTTCTGAGCGACGCGCTTTCGACGAACAGTGGCTTCCCGGAACTGGTGTCGAACGAGATCGAAGTGGTGCAGCTCCGTCCTCCGCAGATCGAGGCCGTCGCCGCCGAAGGTGTTGTAACGCTGCAAGGTGTCCTGCCGAGCGACACAGTACGCGATCGGATCGTGGCCGACACCGCCGAGCTTTATGGCGACAGCAACGTTGTCGATGAGTTCGACATCGATGACGGCACCTTCGCCCGCTTCGACCTGATCCGTTTCGGTGAGAACGTTGAGCTGTTTCGAGAGGCCGACGACTACGAAATCGGTGTCCGCGATGGCGATTTCTACGTGGTCTTGGGCGAGGGCATCAGCTTCGACGTTGCGTCGACCGAACTCAATCGCTCGGCCGAGGTTCTCTTGGGCGGATTTCCCGAGCTGCTCGATCGCAACACCCTCGACCTGAACATCGTGGGCCATACCGATGACATCGGCTCAGAACCCGACAATCTCGCTCTTAGCGAGGCCAGAGCCGATGCGGTGGCACAGTTTCTCAGCGGCGCCGGAGTCAACCCGTCGAGGCTTGTGGTGATCGGTGTCGGCGAGACCGAGCCGATCGCCCCGAACAGCACCCTCGAGGGTCGCGCCAAGAACCGTCGAGTGGTACTCAGCATGGGGTTCGACGGCTAGGGGCCTGCCAGCTCGACCCACCGGCGACGTACCAAGAGTATGCGTATCGGACACAGGGCGACTACGAGCCCGACGGCAAAAGGCAAGGGAGACAGCCCCGTCCCCGTACTGGGAATCGAAGCACTAGCCGTGGACCCCCTACAGCCGTGGCTCGCTGGCCTCAATGCAACCGCCTGTGCAACCAGCGCGAATGCCGAGCTGTATGAGCAACTCGCATCCGGTCAGATCTCGGATATCACTCTCGAGAACGGCGCCGCCACCGACGACCTGGCCTCGGCCGGCTATGCCATCGCCGCCTATCTGCGGGGCGACTTCTCGTTGGCGCTCCGCAACGCAGGCAACGTTCGACCCGAGAACTGGGCGAGCCAGGTGTTCGCCATCTCGACCGAGGTTCTAGCCAAGCTTGCCATCGGCGAACCCAAGGCAGCCAATGACCATCTTCAGGCCGCCACCGACCCGTTCCCGCTGATCGCCACCGCGCTGAGCACCCTGATCGGTGGCGACGAATTCGGCCAGCTCTCGCTAATCCCAACCGTGGATCTAACCGATCCCATGATCGCCATCGCCGCGGTGGCCGCCCTGTCGTCGGGGGGACGCAACGATCGCCGACTCGATGAGCGCATCGAGATCCTGGGCGCGGCCGTCGACGGTGACTGCCGTTTCACCACAACCATTCCACTCTCTCCGCGGCGAGCTCTAGCTGGAGCGTTTGCGGCTAGAGGTGATCTCGAAGCGGCGCTGGAACACCTCCAGGTGGTCGAGAAGGAATGCCGCCGCGAGCACGCCGTCTGCGAATTGGTCGAGGTCTTGATACTGGCTTCGACGGTGAACGCCATGGCAAGCCGACAGGACTGGTCGGACGCGAAAGCGATCGAAGCCGACTACCTCGCGGAGCGGCTCGGCATGTTGAGCGCCCAACATCGCGCCCGCAAGCTCTACCGGATCAGCCAACTCGGCGATGATGCAAACGCAGGTCCGCTTGGGGCCATCATGATGAGCGACGTTGTCGGCTCGACCATGGTCAGTCATCACCAGGGCGACGAGGCCTACTACGAGTTGGTCATGGAACACCATGGATTGGTACGAAAACAGCTCGCCCATCACGGCGGAACCGAGTTTTCCGAGGGTGGAGACAGCCTTTTTGTCTGGTTCAACGATCTGACCGAGGCCATCGACTGTGCGATAGCCATCCAGGGCGTGGCAAAGCAGCATCGCCGGTCGGGTGGCAACCTGAACGTCAGGGTTGCGTTGGCCGCAGGCAGGCCGTTCTTCGGGACCGACGACAAACGGCCATACGGATCGGTCGTCAACCGTGCGGCCCGACTGAATGGCGAGGCCAGGCCGGACCAGGTGGTGGTCGATCAAACCACGTTGAGATCGGTGAGCCCGGTCATCGAGGGCTTCGTGGCAAAGGATGTCGACCTGAGGGGCCTCGGGTCGCAGATGATCGGGATACTGGACCTCAGCGCCATGGGCGGCTAGGCAGGGCGGGTGCGAGTACTCATCACCGGCGCCGCGGGCATGATCGGCCGAAAACTCACCGCCAGACTCTCGGCCGAAGGAGCCATTGGTGCTACTGCCATCGACGCCATCGACCTGGCCGACGTGATGCCGACCGAAACCGCAGCATCCGACCACCGCTCGCTGGTGGTCGATCTCACCGATCCGGTGGCGGCCGCCGAGCTGGCGGCGACCGGTCCAGACGTGGTGTTTCACCTGGCCGGTGTGGTCTCGGGGGAGGCCGAGGCCGACCTTGAGAAGGGCTACCGGGTCAACCTCGACGGCACCCGGCACCTTCTCGACGCCTTGGCCGGGCGCGAATCGGCGCCACGAGTGGTCTTCACCTCATCGATCGCCGTCTTCGGCGCCCCCTTCCCAGACACCATCACCGACGACTTCCATCTCACACCGCTCACGTCGTACGGCACCCAAAAGGCGATGGCCGAGGGTTTGCTGGCCGACTATTCCCGCCGGGGCCTGCTCGACGGCATCGGGGTGCGCCTTCCAACCATCACCGTCCGCCCCGGGCCTCCAAATGCCGCTGCTTCGGGGTTCTTCTCCGGCATCATCCGTGAGCCACTGGCCAGGCTCCCAGCCAGTCTTCCCGTACCGACGACGGTCCGCCATCCCCACGCCAGCCCCCGCTCAGCGATCGGCTATCTCCTTCACGCCGCAGCACTCGATGGCGACAGCGTCGGACCTCGACGCAATCTGACCATGCCGAGCATCTCCGTCACCGTTCAGGAACAGATCGAAGCACTCGAACGAGTCGCAGGAACCGAAGCGGTGGCCCTGATCGAAGCCCGGCCGGATCCGTTGGTAGCGTCGATCGTCGAAGGTTGGCCGGAGCGTTTCGCCACCGAGCGGGCTGATCGGCTCGGTTTCGTCTGTGAGCAGAGCTACGACGAGATCATCCAGGCCTACATCGAGGACGACCAGCGATGAACAACCGAATATGTGAGATGCTCGGCATCGAGTTTCCGATCCTGGCCTTCACCCATTGTCGCGATGTGGTCGCCGCTGTCAGCAAGGCCGGTGGACTCGGCGTGCTCGGGGCCGTCGGCCACTCGCCAGAGGCGCTCGAGATCGACCTCGACTGGATCGAAGCCGAGATCGACGGCAAACCCTACGGCGTTGATCTCCTTATACCGGTGAAGTATGTCGGTTCGGAGGAAGGCGGCCTCGACAAGGCAAAGACCGTCGCCCTCATCCCCGATGAACACCAGCGGTTTATGGACGAAATGATGCAGCGATACGAAGTTCCCGAGCTGCCGCCCCGAGCCGATCGGCCGACCACCACCGGTCTGTCCCTCACCCATAACCGGGCCATGCCCCTCGTCGACATCGCCCTCGCCCACGACATCACCCTGATCGCGAACGCGCTTGGCCCTCCCGGACCAGAGCTGGTTGAGAAGGCTCACGCCCGCGGGGTGAAGGTTGCAGCGCTGGCAGGCAAGAAGTCACACGCGGTGCGTCATGCCGCAGCGGGAGCCGATCTGATCATCGCCCAGGGCTACGAGGCAGGCGGCCATACCGGGGAGGTGGCCTCGATGGTCCTAACCCCCGAGGTCGTCGACGCCGTGGCCCCTGTACCAGTGTTGGCAGCCGGCGGCATTGGCCGTGGCCGCCAAATGGCAGCCGCCTTGGCCTTGGGAGCCGAGGGTGTCTGGTGCGGCTCGGTGTGGTTGACCACCGAGGAGTCGGAAGTGGTCGAGGCCGTCAAGGACAAGTTCGTGGCCGCAACCTCCTCAGACACAACCCGGTCGACCTCGATGACGGGCAAGCCGGCGAGGATGCTGCAGTCGGCCTGGACCAGAGAGTGGGAGCGAGACGACACACCCGATCCTCTGCCGATGCCACTTCAGAGCCAACTGGTGGCCCGCCCGCAGGCTCGGATCCGAAACTACGCACATTCGAGTGATGGTGCCCGCGATCTCAGCCAGTACTTCGTTGGCCAGGTCGTCGGGCAGGCCGATGCGGTCCGCCCAGCCGATCGGGTGCTGCTCGGCATCGTCGAGGAGTTCGTGGACACGATCGCCTCGCTCAACGAGATGCTCTCGGACTGATGAGGTCGTGGTGCTGCGGGTTCTCGCTGAGATGCTGGACGGCGAAGGAACATAGCGGTCTGATCGTGCGACCGTCGTTGGCGATGGCGGCTAGCAGCCCTTCCATGAGGCGGGCCGCATAACCATTGCCTCGATGCTGGAACGCCGTCTCGACGTGGGGCACTACTACCACATCGCCCTCCTGGCTATAGGAAGCGAAGCCAACGAGTTCGCCGTCTCGCCGCAGTTCGAAGCGTCCCTCCGACTGGTTTTCCGACACCTCGAATTGCTCCATGACTCCATGCTAGGTCACGGCTTCACCGCTGCTGCCACTGGTCTCCCTCCCATTCCAGGGTGATGCTTCGCGGTTTGTCGGCCGACGTTGTGATGTCGCTGAGCTGGAAGTGACACGAGACCTTGAGCGGCCCGTCGGCTTCGTTCTCGACGCTCAACATGGCCAGACCTTCCCAGACGCCGTCGTCCTTGGCGATCAACCAGGAGCCTTCGGCCCTGGCGTGCACACCGTCGGCTCCGTCGACGGCACTCGGATCGACATGGGTAAGCGCGGTCGACTCGGTATTCCAGAATCGCCGGACCAAACGCCGCTTGAGATTCATTACACCGGCAAATCGTGATTCCTGATTCCCATCGGAAACAGGTCGTAGCGAAGGAAGTAGCGATAGCGGGGGGCAGACAAACTCGGCGATGGTGCCATCACTCGTGATCTTGGCCGAGTGCTCGTGGACGTCGCCGGCAATGATGATCGTTGGCCGTCGAGCCGATGATCGTTTGGCCAACAGGCTCCATAGCCGCTGGTACTGCCGACGGAAGTTCTCCGGACCAGACTCCCACTCCTCGGTGAACCAACCCCTGTGAGATGTGTGCCCAATCAGAGGGCGGGCCAGGCCGATGACGACCGGGTCTTCAGTATCGAGCAGGCGTTCGAGCTGTTGAAAGGCCTCCGGGGTCATGAAGCCGGCGTTCGGGTTGCGAGACTTCGACATCGTTCGTCGCCACCGAGTATCGATGAGACCGACCTTCACTCCTGCCACTTCGAACTGCGAGATCATCTTCGGGTTGGTCCCGTAGCCGAAACTGCCGAATGGTCTTGGATCTGGCGACTGGAAGGCCAGGTAGGCGGCCCCGGCGGTTCGTCCCCATGGGCCCTGATCGTGTGGGTGCGGCATGTCGCCGATGCCGCGGCCGTAGCGGTAGAGATGGTGAGCAAGGCGCTTGACGGTGTGGAACGGCAGCGTCACACTGGCCCGGGGGTAGTCGTTCCAGAACTCGTGATCGTCTGGCAGGTACCAATTGCCGGCTTGCTTCATCATGGCGGCAAGCCCCGACGGCCGACCGTCACCAAGGCCCCAGGTGTTTGCATAGCAGTCGAGAATCGCCCGGTGGGGATCGGTGGCTACCAGGTTCCTGGCGATGTGATCATCGGCGTAGACCTGATCGCCGAGCCAAACGTTGGCATGAGCCGGCCCGCAGCGTTCCGTGAGCTTCTCGTAGGCCTCAGTCAGGAAATCGGTGCTGTCGCGACGAGCCTCGGGGCTGTGTTGTAAGGCGTGGCACGAGCCGAACACCAGGTTGGCCGTCCCTACCGACGAGGCGGGCAGCGTGCGAACCTCGGCCCGAGATACGGATCGCCCTCCGGCGATCTCGACCAGCCGAAGGGTGTAGTCCTCGGCAGGCTCCAGTCCATCAAGCTGCAGCTTGGCCACGCAGACCGGGATTGGCCGGTGGCCCCGGCGTTCGTCCCATTGACGTCGCAAATTCCACGTCAACGGTTGAAGCGCTTCCCACCTGTCGATGGGAATCACGCGGTCGTGGCCAGCGATGCTTATTTCGTAGCTGCCTGGTTGTGGCGGTACATCGGTTGCAAGGCAGGCGAGAACGGCAGCCGAAGTTGCCGTCGGTGCTTGCCCAATGAGTGTCCCTCGGGTCATCGGCGCTAGACCTCCATGTGTCCTTCATTGCAACTATTGGATATGACCGACAACGAAGCGTTTTGATACATCATTCGAGCCTTGGATCGCCGTTGCCGCTGCCGTTGCCATCGTCGGCGTCATCGACTCGGTCTCGTTTCGCCTTGTTGTGGGGATCGCAGAGAATCTGACCGTTGGCAACCGCAGTCGGCCCCTGGCGGTGCCACGGGTGGACGTGATCGGCCTGCAACCAGCTGAGCGGCGCATCGCATCCGGTGTCGTTGCAGCGACCTCGGGCTACCACCAACAGCGCCTGTTTGAGCTTGGGAGGGAATGATCTTGTGGACCGGCCGAGATCGAGTATCTCGCTCGACGCAGCCACGACGATCCGACGGACGGTTGCCGCAGCCATCGCCGCCAATGCAGCGTTGGGGTGGACCGGCGTGCCGTCGATCAATTCGCATCGGCCTGTCCAACGATCGGGATGAAGGGCAGAGGAGCCATCGTCTACGGCTATTCCGTCGAGAACGTCGGCTCCGAACACGAGGTGCACCAGGGGCGCTGGCGCCGCAGCGTCGGATCGAGCGGCGCCTCTGGTCATCACGTTTACCAGAGCATCAGCTCGGCGTTGAGAGGGCGTGCGCTGTGTGGAGGCCGCGAGCGACGAGTCGGCTTCGTTGTCGGAACGGAACAGACGCTGCTCCTCTTGGTCGAGAGCACTGAGCGCGGCCTGGCCGGCGATCGGATCAAGCCGGAATCGACCGTCGACCGTTCCATCGGCATGCTTGGTTAGTCGACAGAAGCGCCCTTTCATCTGATCGTTCGGCTCGGCACCATCGGGATCGAAGGCCAGCTCCCAGTACCGAAGCACCTGATTGAACTCCTGCCAATCACAATCGACGGCGGCCTCAACCAGGTACTCCTGCGCATCGACGAGATGCTGGGCCGTGCGAGGGTTCTCGACCCGTCGCAGTGCCTGAGCATGGCGGCGGCTGAGCACACCGCTGGCAAAGGCCTCGGCGAACAATGGGAACCGGTCGACCCAGGCTCCAAGACCGACGTCGGCAACAACAACTCTCGGATCGAACCCGGTTTGAGCAGCAACCACCGGGGCGATCGAGCGTTTGCCAGACAGCGCCGGCACGTCGAGAGAGCCTGCGGCTACCAATCCCGCACAGCAGAGCGCATCGACACGGGCCCGGACAGTCTGCAGGCGGCAGACCCACTCGGCCACGTCCTCTGGCTGATGGCACCGCAAAGGTACGGTGTGAGCACGATCCAACAGGGAATCGAATTCATCGAGCACATCGCTCAATGCCTGCATAGCAACCTCTCATCGCTGATGACCGCGGCCACCACGGACCGGCCACCACGGACCGGTCGACGAAACGAGGCAGCGAGCCGAAGCCGAGATGCTGCAATGGCCAAACCTGCATCGATGTCACATGCGGAGTGGGGTTCGTTCACTATATCGAACGTACGTTCCCATGGCAACGATAGTCAGGGAATCAGTCCGTCGCCGAGCTTGACCCGCCACGCCACGACCCGCCGAAGGGTCGACTCAGCCTGCGATCGGGGCTAGTCCAAGCGCTTGGCGGAACCGCTGAACCAGATGGGGACCATCTCGGGGTGGCACCACTTGGGGCGGCACATCGGGCGTCACCTTGAACACGACGGCCGTAGGTCCGGACGTGGAGCGAGCCAACGTCACGCCGTGAGCCACCTCGGTTTTGCGCTGGATCGTTGCCGTGGCGGCGAATCCGCAGGCGGCGGCAACCGCAGCCAGGTCGGTGCCGGGGCCGGCCGAGGTAGCCGTGCTTGTGGCCTGCATGCCGGTCTCGCCGTAGCGTTCGTTGTCGAGGACGACGATGGCCAGGTTCGACGGGGCCGCGGCCCCGATCGTCGACAGTGCCGTCATCCCCATGAGCTGCTCGCCGTCACCGGTGATCACGAGCACCCGGCGGTCGGGCCGGGTGAGGGCCAGGCCAAGCCCCATCATGGCAGCGCCGCCCATGGCGCCCCACAGGGGGAAGTTGAGGTCGTTGTCGCCAACGGCGGTGACATCCCAGGCCGGGGCTCCCAGCCCGGCCACCACGAGTAGGTCACCACGATCACTCAGGAGCTCAGCGGTGATCATCCGGCGATCGAGCACCGCCTGGCCGCTCATCGGTCGGCCCGGTTGGCGGCTACATCGTTGGCTAAGTCGTTGGCGCCCCGATCGCCCGAGAAGGTCTTGACGCCTATCACCTGTTGTCCGATCAGCACCGCGGTCGCTCCCCCGTTTCGGTCGAAGCTGTCTGCGCAGGCCCGGGTGACGGTCGCCGCCACGGCATCTGAACTCTCGGCGGTTCGGACGTCGACGCCCATCAGGGCCATGGATTCGCCTGCCGCCTGGCCCATCGGCCGCTGCCAAGGGTTCGACTCGCCTGCCTGACCTCGCATGGTCACCAGCATGAATCCGGGCACAGCACAGGTCTCGAGCAAGCTCAGCATGTTTGTGCAGTTGCCAACGCCGCTCGACTGCATCAATAGCGCAGCCCGTCCGCCGCCAAGCCAGACGCCGGCCATCAAGGCCACGCCTTCCTCTTCGGTCGACAATCGCACCGTGCGGATCCGGTCGTCGGCATCGAGGCGTTCGATCAGGTGGCTCAGCCCACCGTCGGGGACGTAACCGATCACGGTTATCCCAGCATCGAGCAGCGCTTGCTGGGTAGGCGCCACCCACCCCGGCTCGGACGGTTCCGACGTTGGTTCCTGCTTGACCATGCGGCGACGGTAACCGTCGGACGGTGGCTTGGCTTGGTTTGGCGGGGTCACAACGGCTCGGTTCGGCGAGAATCAATCTTCCTCGCAGCTCCTATTTCCGGGTTCAGGCGGGGACGCCAGCAACCAGATAGTGGACGCCCAGGGCTCCAAGATCGCCAGGACTGCCTGGCAGGTATGGCTCGGCATCGGTGACAAGCAGCAGCTCCCACTTGTCAGCTGCCTCCAAGGCGGCGACGACGCCTTGACAATCGCGATCACGCCAGTGGTCCTCTCGTTGGGTCACGACCACCACACTGCCAGGTGCGGCGACCCGACAGAACTCCGTCCAGCATTGGCGGACCTGAGGGACGTAGGTCATCACCCCAACGCAGAGCAACGCCTCGTAGCTGTTGTCGCCGATATCCAGCCGTTGCTGCAGATCGGCCCGTTTGAGCTCCTGGTAGATGCCGAGCTCGGCGGCGAGGTCGAGTGATACCTGGGAGACATCGATGCCATGGAGGTCCCCGTCGAACCCTGCCTGGCGCAACGCGACGCCTGCCATACCTGTCCCGCAGCCGGCGTCGAGGACCCTACGGGCCTGCGGAGCGTAGGTTCGCAGCAGCGATGCGGCACGCCTCGGCGCCCGATAGTCCCACGAGGTCAGGTCGGAGTCGTAGCCATCGGCCCAACGGTTGTAGTAATCGGCAACGGCGGCTGGGTCGGTATGGCCCCCATCGGGGTCGGTCAGCCACCCCGGATCGATCTCATCAGGCCTGTCGGACATGATCTCATCCTCCCGCTCGTCGCCTCAGGGAGCGCGAGGCTGTTCTCCGAAGCCACTCAATTGGGCAAAGGTAGACATGGCCAAGTGAACGGTGCAACCGGGCCGAGCGGCTCGGGCTCGGACCCAACGACTGTCAAACGAGCCGGCTTCGATCTCAACTTCCTTTCACTCACGGGCGCTCTCTGGGGCGCAATCAGCAGCAAGAATCGTAAGCAACGGTCTTGGGCGCTGGCGGAGAACGAGTACATCCCAGACAGCGAGCGATTGGAATGGCTCAGAAGCCTGAGCGAAAGGTGCGGCGTCGCCCTTGATACGACCGGTGGCGACCGGGCCTCGATGGTCGGTTTGATGGCAACACTGTGTGTATCAAGCATGAAGGGGGCGGCTCTTAGCCCCACAACCAACAAATAGAATCATGGAGCTAGTCATGCCTCAAATGAACCGACGAACTTGGCCGACAGTCTTGGTGCTTATTCTCCTCGCCACTTTCACAGGCGCCGCTCCTGCCTCGGCAGGATTGATCCCAGATGAGATCCCGGACAGCATCGGATACCGCGCAGCCAAGTGCATCCACCCAGACTTCCCCACCCACAAAGTTCGCAGTGGCGAGATCTTTCTCGACGAGGGAAACCGAGATCTCTGGATCCACGGCTCCTCTGCCGGCGACTCGTTCACCAGCATTATTCGCGACACCAAATCGACCGCCGACACGTTCGACGACGAACTCGTGGTCACGATGGAAATCTACCAAGACGGCCCGGACGAGACAAAGACACTCACGATGCCTTACTTCAACGTCGACGCTGGCGATGAGATCGACAGCATCACCCAGAAACCCGAGCCAAAGAGCCTCTATCTGACCCGCATCATCTACCGAGGCCCGCTGAATGACCATCGTCAGGCACTCCTCAACGGAACTCGGGTCACAACCTATGCCTCCGCCTGGTGGGACACGGTCACCGACCATGACGGCTACATCGGCGGCGAAGGCCGAGACTGCGTCAAGGGCTCCTATCACAACGACAACCGCATTCGCACCAACGGCGGATCTGACTACGTCGAGACGTACGAAGGCGATGACGTCGTACGCCTAGGAACCGGACCTGACACAGCCATCACGAACGGAGGTGACGACTACCTAAATGGAGGAAGCGGGGGCGATCGGCTCGAAGGGGGGAAGGGCGACGACTGCTATCAGGCCGACGACGGGATGACCGATGGTCTTGACGACTCCGGCGGCGGAGCGCGATACGTACCCGACCCTGGAATGGTCGGACCGTTCCCGGTTGACACCATTGACATCATCACCGAATCCAACTCGCCGGTTTTCGTGGATAGCTGCACCTAGGCCACAGACCACCGAGTCGACTCTGTCGAACCATGTTGAAGAATTCTTTGGCTAGTGCTACGTCGGCGGCTTTCACGGCATGCGAATAGACGCGGCAGGTGTCATTGACGGATCGGAGTGGCCGAGGCGGTTTGCGACAGTGCGCACATCAGCGCCGGAGGCATGCATGATCGATGTCTGCGAGTTTGCGTAATCGTCGCCACCACCAGCCGATGCGATCGGGTTTGGGTGGCGGCTCGTAGCACCGAGTGTTGCCTGCGGATGAGCTTTCGCCCACCTTGTCGACTCGTAGGCGGGTGACCCAGCGGTCGATGTCGAAGACACCGTCCGACCAGGTGTTTAGCCTGGTCAGAGATAGTGTCCAGCTACTCGATACGAAGACCGGAGATGGCCCGAGCCACCAGCAACTGCTGGATCTGTTCGGTGCCTTCGAAGATGTCGTAGGTCTTCAACAGGGGGTACCGCTGTTGACCGGTAACTGCTCTAACCTGGGCGGACGTGATCCGGTGGGTACCGCTGTATCCCTAGTCGACCGCTGAAACTAGGGATGAACTAGGGATAGTTCGTGGAACGTTCACCGTCGACCTTGTCGTCGTTGTCACTCGGCCCCGGCCGGTGTACCCGTGCGGTAGAGGTTCCCGACATCGCCGGTTATGCGCAGTTTTGCGCAGACAGTACTGTCGACGTCCTAGAGAATCTATAGGAGTCACCGTCTCGACGATCCACTCTTTGAACTCGATCGCTCGAGAATAGATCGGTGAGGCCCTATTCAATGCGTTCTAAAACACTACCGACAGCCCAATATCACTAGAGGTGAAGGCAGATGAAGGAAGTCATTGCGATCCCAGCATCGGTAGTTGCGTTCATTACCGGAATACTCGCTCTGCTCATAAGTCTCGAGGGTCGTGCAGTCACTGTCGAGAACAATGTCGAGTCCAGCCTTGCGTACACCGAACGACTTGATCAAGAAGCCGACAACTATCTCTCCCGACTTGAGAGTCGAATGTTCTCTGTAGCCAACGCTAGCCTTGCTGGAGAAGAAGACCGGTTCTGGGTTGAGTTCGATCGGGCGCGGGCGATGGTCGACGAGATTGAGGCGGCCTGGCTTGGCGGCAACTCGGGAGCGTTTACGCTCTACGTTGAAGACGGCTTTCTAAATGCCGAAAGTGGCGAGCGGGGTGAAGGCTTGGCGACCGTAAGGGCTGATTGGCACCGTGCCGCAACGGGAGCCCGGATGGCCAGTATTTGCCTCGACCGGATTGCGTACGTTCAGACTCGTCTTGACGCGGGCGCCGAACGGGAGGGGATCGTTGGCACACATGCAAGGGCGATCACGGGTGCCCTCCGTGACATGGCTCTCGATGATTCGATTGAACTAGAGAAATACGAGATCCCAGATGAGTGTGAATTCGCGAGAATAGATGCCGAGGAATCGGTGACCAGCACTGGTTAGTGGGGTACGACGGCGGCACGCCAGTTCGGCACTTATCCAGCGCTCGGGATCACCGGTCGATCGCTGACACAACGACCGGATGCGTTCGAAGCC
Organism: Phascolosoma agassizii; assembly: GCA_035593235.1. Taxonomy (NCBI): domain Eukaryota; kingdom Metazoa; phylum Annelida; class Sipuncula; order Phascolosomatiformes; family Phascolosomatidae; genus Phascolosoma; species Phascolosoma agassizii. The sequence goes on along the minus strand of JAVJHY010688794.1, from coordinate 122 downwards.
CAGGTTGGCGTTTGGCCTGAGATTTCCGGACGGTGAGACCATCCGAGTTCGCATGATATGCACGTGATCTTTTAGCTGTTGGGGCTGGGAGTGGGAGGGTTTGGCGTGCGTTGGGTTCCGTG
>JAVJHY010687740.1:0-17704 GCA_035593235.1 Phascolosoma agassizii | reverse complement strand
AAATCTGCCAATCCGTGGCTAACCGCCCACGAAGATCGAGATTTTCATCCAGATCAAGGAGCCCTTCAAAGACATGCGCCACAATATTCGCACTCGACGAATCAGCATTCAGGATAGGATTGAGTATTTTGGCATCCCCGCTCGATGCTTCAATATATGTCACCAGACGACCCGGATTTCCGGCTGCTTGATTTTCGTATGTGGGAACCCAGAAATAGGATTGGAGTAAAAAGAGAACCAGGATGAGAGGAATGAAGAGAAGGAGCCGTTTCACAATCATTAGGAGTTTAGCTTTCAGGTACTGGCAACCATCAATCAATCATCCTTGACTCGCTGCGGTCACTCTACCCCCACATACCCCTCGCGTTCCCAAAGGAGAGGAACTGGACATAAAATTTTCAGGGAAAAACCTCTGCCCCCAGACCTTCGGGGAAATCGTGGGTTCTCTCTCAGCCAAAATCTGCTAAATATGAAAATATTTCAATGGTATCAAGAACTTTGAGGGGAAGCCATGCCTGAGCATCATTATCCACAGGCTGCGCATTCTCAACTCTCTATTTCTCCTATTGGAGACATCCCCACAATAAGAATATTTTTTCCTTGCAGTCTTTTTACGTTTTCGCTAGAATCCGCGTTCCATTTTTTTGACAGCATTCCGAATAATTGATCGACCATGCAAATTCCTCGAGCGTTCTTTATAAGAAATTTCTGTTTCATTTCCTTCCTATGCTAGCAGCCCAATTCCTACAATCTCTTCCCTTCGGTCGGCCACCTCGCGTGAACTCTGTGTCCTATTCGTCTTTATTTTTCTCACTATGTGACGTTCGACATACAGAGTTCTTATTTCCGAGTAGGTTATTGAAGGAGGGTTGTTCATGGAGGATCGGTCTCATTCTCGCACCGTCTTAATCGTCGACGACCACCAAGGTCTCATTTCTCTCATCCAACGATGCCTTTCTCGAGAAGGGTTTCATACCGCGTTTGCCCATAGCGGGCAAGAGGCGTTGGCCTGGCTCTCTCACCATCAGGCGGATCTCCTTCTTCTCGATTTGCAACTCGCCGATATGTCCGGCGAAGAGCTGATTCAACAACTCGCACAACACGACCTCACGCTCCCATTTATCGTGGTAACGGGTCAAGGGGACGAACGTCTCGCCGTGAACATGATGAAGCATGGCGCACGCGATTATTTCATTAAAGACAGTAATCTAATCGAGCTCCTACCTTCTATCGTCACGCAAGTCTTTGAGCAGATTCAGCAAGAAGAACGTCTCACCCGCACGGAAGAAACATTACGCGAAGAACGTGAACGCATGGCCATTACGCTGTCCTCAATTGTCGAAGGCGTCTTCACAACTGACATGCGAGGGCGAGTTACCTATATGAATCGCATAGCAGAGGAATTGAGTGGATGGACGGAGCAAGATGCCATGGGACGGTCCATTGAAGAGGTGGTCCGATTTCTCCATGCTGGAGTCAATGAAGAAGATGCCCATCCCGTTACTCATGTGCTCAAAGAGGGAACTCCCTTGCACCCACTTGATCATTACCCGCTGTTTGATCAAACCCAGGGTGAACGTCCAGTGGTATATAGCGTCTCCCCGTTACGAAGAACCAGTGGCAACCTCTTGGGCGCCGTCCTGATTTTGCGTGATATGTCTGAGCGCATCAAATTGGATGAAGAACGTCTGAAGGCCAGCAAGTTGGATTCGTTGGGTCTTCTTGCCGGAGGCATTGCACATGACTTTAACAATCTGCTCACTACGATCTTAGGAAATATTTCCATGACAAAAACCTGGGTCAATTCCAGAGATCATTTATTTACCTTCCTATCCGAAGCAGAAAATGCCTCACTTCGAGCAAAGAAACTCACCCAACAACTTCTCACGTTTGCCAAAGGTGGCACTCCTCTCAAGAAACCCTTGGCCTTGCAAGAGGTCATCTCTGAATCGGCAGCCTTCGCACTCTCTGGCTCACCGACGCACTGTCATTGTGACATCCCAGATGACCTCTGGCTTATCGAAGCTGATGAAGCCCAAATTGGCCAAGTGATCCATAACCTCACAATTAATGCCCATCAGGCCATGCCCACTGGCGGCATGCTCACCATTAAGGCTGAAAATCTGACAAAATCTACTGAGCAGGCCCACCAAACCCAGTTATCTGAGGCCGGGGAATATGTCAAACTGACCTTCCAAGATACGGGAAAGGGCATTCCGCCGTATGCCTTACAAAAGATCTTTGATCCGTATTATTCAACGAAACAGACAGGAAGTGGTCTCGGCCTTAGTACTGCCTACTCCATTATTAAAAACCATCATGGCAGGATCTCAGCTCTCTCTCTACAAGGCCAGGGCGCAACCTTTGTCATTCATCTCCCCGCAGCTCCCACGTCTACCCCGGCAACACAGACTTCAACATCTAATTTGACCGGGGAAGGGCGGATTTTGGTCATGGATGATGAGGAATCCATTCGTCTCCTCTTGGGCGAAATGCTTCGGCACCTTGGGTATGAAGTAGATTGTGTCGCAGAAGGCCATGAAGCACTGATTCGCTATCAAGAAGCGTATCACGCACATCACCCCTTTCACGCAGTCATCTTAGATTTAACCATCACAGGCGGGTTAGGCGGGAAAGATACTGTTCAACAACTTCGAAAATTTGATCCCCAGGTCAAAGCCATTGTTGCGAGTGGCTATTCAAATGACCCAGTCCTCTCACGCTATTCGAGCTTTGGATTTCATGGCGTAGTTGCCAAACCCTTTCGTCTGGCGGAACTCAGCGAGGCGCTACATCAAATCACCTCATGATTTTTACCAGGGAGGAATAACGGGAAGGCTCTTCAGATACGCGGCTATAACTCGACCTTGATGTCATCTCCTTCCACAACGGCTTCGTAAGATTTAATATTACTGGATAGATTTTTCAGACAATGTCCTGTTTTCACATTATACTCCCACCCATGCCAGGGACAGGTCACGGTGTCTCCGTCCAGATCACCTTCACCTAAGGGCCCACCCCGATGGAGACACATATTATCCGTCACATGAATCGCCCCATCCACATTAAAGACCGCTAAACATTTGTCCTTAGTTTCAACAACAATACCTTTTCCTGCACTCACCTCATTTGTTTTGGCGATTTGAATCCACTCTCCCATTACCTCTCCTCGTTTTATTGAGATAAACGCCCAATACCCTATGATGACTTCTGTATTGGATCCTTAATTTTTTTCAACATACTGGAAAGCGTCGAAGCTGACCCACTCTCGGCCTCTTCCCCTTCTTGGATCTGGCTCACCAATGTCCGTGCTATTTGGAGAAACGCCTGGGTTTGAGGCGACTTTGGATCCTTGACGACAATTGGGGTACCCTGATCGCCACCTTCCCGAATAGCCGGGTCCAGGGGAATTCGCCCAAGAAACGGGATCTCAAATTTTTTCGCCGCCTGTTCGCCCCCACCATGTGAAAAAATTTCTGTACGCTCGCCACAATGTCCACAAACAAAATGGCTCATATTTTCTATGATACCCAGTAACGGCACATTTACTTTCTTAAACATTGTCATGCCTTTACGAACATCAGCAAGAGCCACCTCTTGAGGAGTCGTGACGGTAATGGCCCCAGTCAATGGCACAAGCTGAGAAAGGGTCAACGGCACATCTCCTGTCCCAGGCGGAAGATCAATTAATAAATAATCCAATTCGCCCCACACGACATCACGAAAAAACTGTTGAATGGCCCCGTGAACCATCGGACCTCGCCAAACGACAGGGGTATCCTCTGGCACAAAAAATCCCATGGAAATGACTTTGACACCTTGGCCTTCTGCCGGAGTAATTTTCTCTCCGTCTTTAACGGGCTCCTGGGTCACACCAATCATCAGGGGAATATTCGGACCATACACATCCGCGTCCATCACGCCGACCCTGAAGCCCTCTTGTTTTAAGGCCACGGCCAGATTCACCGTCACCGTAGATTTCCCCACCCCGCCTTTACCACTACTCACAGCAAGAATATGTTTGACCCCAGGGAGTAAGTTTTCCTGAGGCGGGTTCGCTCCACCATCTGAAGGGGGAGCTTGTTGTTCGTCAGCCATAGACCATTCTCCTTCTCAAGGCCAAATCAGTTCAATCATGATTCGCCCGCACGCCCCATTTAGCCAAATCAGCTCTTTCCCAAAACCAGAGCGCAAAATTTCGCTGAGACTCTTTTCAACACGTCGCAAGAGTCTACCAGCATCCTCCGTTAAAAGGATCCTGAAAATTACCACAAAATGGTGAGGAGAAAATTAGAGAACCAATATTTCTTAGCCCAATTGCGTGGCAAACTTTTTGCGGGAACGCCCAACAAGCGGCTCATGATGATTTTGGCGATTGGCGGCAATCACCGGATCCAAGATTTCCCCGCACGTAATACACCGCCAGCCTGAAAAATATATGGCACCTGCCTCATCAGCGACATCACCAAATTTATCCTGAATCATGATGCCTTGACATCGTGGACAATCCATACGTTGCACCCCTTCCTCAATAAACACCATAAAATGAAAAAATAAATCAGTAGTTTAATAGAGCTAGCAAGGGAGATACCGAAAGACAGAACTTCTATGTTCTTGATTTAGAAGGATTTTTTAAATACATCCAGAAAGCCAACGTTTCATAATGAAACGTCATATATTTTTTTCACAGATAAATACTCTTTAAATCACTAATTTCATTGAACATTTTAGCAGTTGATACGAAATGGTATCAAGCGATCCCAAAATGAAACACCTAAGCTTCTGGCTTTATCCCAAACTGCTTCACTTTTCGCCATAAGGTTGAACGACCGATGCCTAATTGCTCCGAGGCTTCCTTGAAATGCCACCCTGATTTATTCAAGGCTCGACTGATGGCCTGCCGCTCAATCGCCTGCAACGATCCCGTATCGCTCCATTCCTCATGTTCCACATAATGTCGCTGTAAATCCGCAGGAAGATGTTCAAATTGAATGACGGGTTCCTCACAACAGACAAAGGCATGCTCCATGACATTCTGCAGTTCGCGAATATTCCCAGGAAAGGGATACTGTTCAAGAGCCATCAATGATTGTGGAGAAAGCCCCATAATGTGTTTGCCCATTTCGCGATTAAATTTGTCTCGATAATGATTGACCAACAAGGGAATATCATCTGATCGTTCACGCAGGGGTGGCAGAGCAATGGGAATCACACGAATTCGATAATACAAATCTTCCCGAAAGGCCCCTTCCCTGACAGCCTCTTCCAAATTCCGATTCGTCGCCGCCACAATCCGAACATCCACACTCAGCGTCTCATTCGACCCAACTCGTTCAAATCGGCCACGTTCCAAGACACCTAACAATTTCACTTGAGTCGCCAAACTCATTTCGCCAATTTCATCCAGAAAGATCGTGCCGCCATTGGCTATTTCAAACCGGCCAGGCTTATCTACATACGCGTTCGTGAACGCCCCTTTCACATGGCCAAACAATTCACTTTCCAAAACCCCTTCTGAAAAACTTGATCCATTGACCACCACAAATGGTGCCTGTCTCCGCGAACTATGCGCATGCAGCGCATAGGCAATCAATTCCTTCCCCGTCCCGCTCTCGCCGGTAATAAGAACGGAAGATTTTGACGCGGCAATGACCGGCAGCTTGGCAAAAATATTTTCCATCTGAGGACTGCGACCGACGATATTATCAAAGTGGGTTTGCTCTCCCAGGCGATGTTTCAGTTCAGACACTTCTGCAGTTTTTTCGCTTAATTCTCGAACAAGCGAAATATCCCGAATCACCTCAATAAGGCCAACCAATTTTCCCTCTTGATCCAATAAAAAATCGGTATTGATGCTCACGGGCATCTGTTTTCCATCCCGACGACGAACCAGCGCCTCAAAATTCGACACCCGTTCTCCTCGAATCGCCCGCTCTAACACGCAATCTTGGCTCGAACAGATATTACTTTGAATTAGCACATCACACGCCAACAACATCCCAGAGTCGGGAACCTCGTACCCCAACATGGCCTGCATCGCGCGATTTAAAAACGTCACACGTTTCTGCAAGTCGATCGTAATGACGCCATCACTGATACAATCCAAAATCGCTTCCGCTCCATTGGAGCGAGAGATTGATTGGGCCTCTTCCATAGAACTCACATCCTTCATCAGGAAACCTATTAGTTGGGGACACTCGACCTTTTCTTACACCTATTGTTATGTTAGGAATAATCTAATAGATGAAAAGAGAACAAGACTAATCTCCATGGTTCTTCAGGTAGTGTAAGCCACACTTATTCCGTTCCACAATTCCCTAGCAAAAACCTTTTTGCAGGTCAGCCCATAACAACACGAATGGATTTTCTTCCTCAACTCGCGCAACTCCCCTATCCTGAGATTGATCCAATCTTTTTCAAAATTGGCCCCTTAGCCTTCCGGTGGTATGGATTGATGTATCTGTTGGGTTTAGGCGGCGCATATTGGCTCATCAAAACCAGAGCGGCTCAAAAGCAGATCCCACTCCCGCCTCAACAACTGTCGGATTTAATTGTATTTGCGGCGTTCGGCGTGTTTATCGGTGGACGACTGGGATATGTCTTGTTTTATAACCTGCCCTTTTATCTGGAGAATCCCCTCAAAATTTTTGCGGTATGGGAAGGGGGCATGTCCTTCCATGGAGGGTTACTCGGCGTATGCGTCGCGTTGGTGCTGTTCTGCAAAAAACGTGGGTTCCCGATAGCCTCCATTGCCGACCTGGCCGCAGGCGCCGCACCCATTGGCTTAGGCTTTGGACGAATGGGGAACTTTATTAATGGAGAGTTATTCGGTAGGTCGACCGATGTTGACTGGTGCATGGTCTTCCCACAAGGTGGGCCTGAATGCCGACATCCCTCACAACTCTATGAAGCCGGCTTGGAAGGAGTGGCGCTCTTTCTGCTGCTTACCATCATCAATCGATGGTCCACCCCACCTGGCACCATCTTTTGGACATTCATTTCCGGATATGGGGTCGCACGCTTCTTTGTGGAATTTTTTCGCGAACCAGACAGTCACTTAGGATTCATCTTTCAATGGGTCACCATGGGGCAACTCCTCTGCATCCCCATGATCAGCATTGGAATCATCATGATCCTTCGCGGATACAGAACGACAAAGGCTTAGACCTAAGCCACCACTTCGAGCTTTACCTAAGCAAACTTCTTCTCTCCAATATTCCGTATAAAATCCTATCGATTTTTTTTAATGCCCACCATAATTAGTAGAAAATTTCCTATTTGTGTTTCCTCTTATGAATAAAGAAATTGGGATAATCCACTAAGAGAACCATAACAATGAATGATTTTTTGCATCGGGAAACCGTGGTGAATGGACTGCGATTTTACTATGTGGAAGCTGGCAATGACCCTTTACTTATATTGCTGTATGGATTCCCAGAATTCTAGCATTCCTGGCAGTTCTAAATTGCTGCGCTAGCCGATGCTGGCTTTCATGTCATAGCTCCAGACCTGCGAGGCTACAACAGATTTGACAAGCCCACCGAAAAGAATCAGTACCGAATAGACCTTCTTGCCAAAGACGTTGCCGGGCTCATTCGCGAAACGAACAAACAACAGGCCACTGTGGTTGGGCATGATTGGGGCGGTGGAATCGCATGGAAGATAGCCAGCGCCTATCCTGAACTTGTGGAACGTCTAATTGTTCTCAATACTCTTCATCCCGCAACGTTTTTGCGAGAAATGCAAACACTTACGCAGTTGCTCAAGTCCTGGTATATCTTCTTCTTTCAACTACCATACATCCCCTCATTTTCAAGGCGGGTAATTTTTCGTTGATGGACCGAGGCCTCAGCCGAGAACCTATGCGAAAAAATGCCTTCAGCCCCCACGATATTGCCCTATACAAAGCCGCCCTGCCAGAACCCGGGGCACTCACGGCCGGCATCAATTATTATCGAGCCAATTTTCGAGATTTTTGGAGTCCCCTACTTGGTTCACCCAACCCATTACACAACCAACACTCGTCATTTGGGGAGAACAGGATCGCTACCTGGGCATTCGTCTATTGGAAGGACTTGACCAGTGGGTTCCCAAGCTACGGATTGAAAAAATTCCCCAGGCCAGTCATTGGGTGCAAATTGATGCCCCCGAACGCGTGAATGAATTGATCATTCAATTCCTCAATGAAGCATGAGTCGCTCAGTTATTTTTGATTCTCCAAGCAAGGCGCTAATCCTTCTCAAGGATTCACAAATACTTAGCTTTGCTACGGGATCAGTTGTGTCCAACATCTCCTATAAACACCACTGGGCGAACGCACAGCGACTTCCGCCAATCCCTTTTCGTTTTTCGCAGTAGAGTCAAAGACTCATTGAAAAACAGTGGTATGATAAGGAACGCTAGAAAGCGTTTCTGTTCCCTTGATATGGACCCTTGTCTAATTATTTTCTGAGAGGCCCCTATGAACACCGACGTTCTTTGTCTTTTCCGACTCTTCACGAAGACAGGTGGTCTTCTGGTTGGACTGGTTCTCTTGGTGGCAGGCTTTGGTGATACCACGCATGCTGACTATTTTGATTTTCATTGGTTCAATAAAGAATATCGGACGATCTTAAAAACACGCAACTGCGAGGCGCTTTCACCGGACAGTCAGGACTATCCTTTCTATCAACTCTGGACCGATGAGGTTTTTGTCACCTGGTGTCGGGAACCTGCTCCACCTCAGAAGATTGAGGGGAGAGTTCAGGCTCGCTTTCACTTGATTATTCTCACTCGTTCTCCGACGCATCCCTGGACGAAGTGTCCCAAATTCTTCCAACGAGAATATACGCTTGATCCCTCCTCTCTCTGGATCGAAAGGCCAACAAATTTACATGGGAAACCACTCATGCTCAGTGATCTGTATTATTTAGGAGGGTTTGGAGATTCACTCACGCGTGGGCCAAAGGGTGTGGAAGCGTCAGGTCCCAGTCTTTGGTATGGATTACCTGGAGAATCGGCTGGCTTGATGTATTGCCATCAGGGAGAGTGGTTGCATGGGAGCGATAACTAGGTCGGCCGTCGCAGATTTCCTCTAGAAAGTTTTTTACATTTAGATTTTTCGACTACCCCTTCTTCGCATCCACGCCCTTCCACCTACCTAAATCTTCTCAAACAAAACACAACACGCTTCCCGCGCTGGTGCGTGATTGTGAAGCAAGCTCGGCCAGGGGGCCACGGCTTCCCACGTTTTCTTGCCTGGTCGACTTTTTGCGGTGGAATAAATTCCTTCCGTTTAAACAGTGGTATCATAGAGAAAGCCAGGGAGCGTGTTGGCTCCCTGGCTTCTCACTTTGGAGGGGACGATGAACAAACACTCTTGTGACAAGGCCCTGGTGTGGCTGCTGTGCGTGGGGATATGGCTTACCATTCCGGCAGTCGCCGAAGCGGGAACGACGAAATGCACCACGAAGATTCCGCTGTGTCGCAGTTTAGCTCCACATTTTGTCGATGTGAAAAAGCCGCTCGAGCACCTATCCATCAAAGACCGGCAACACCTTTCAAAAAACTATGACCTGATCCTGGTGGAATATAAAAAGACTGGCGTGCGATTTGAAGTCGTGAAGCTTGGGTATTTTATTATACATTCGACGACCGATTCCCATTACCTGACGGTGGCCGTGCTTTCCGGTTCCGTATGGGAATTGACCCGTATATCCAAAAATTCTATTGAACTAACGGTACATGGGGATCATGGCCATTTGGATAAAAAAGTGAAATACTTTTTTGACCTGCCTTCCCAAACCGTATTCCCGCCCAAGGAATTTAAGGCCGTCAATGTGCATCGGGCCAATGTGTAGAAGGGAGAGTTGGTTCTGACAGGAACCAGAGTCAAGCGGGCTAGGTCAGAAAAGAGTGTCATTATTCGGTTGACGAGCCGTGAAAATCCCAAGGAACTGTTCAAGCCCCAATTGGTACGAGCGGTCAATGGTGTGCTGTTCGAGCCCATTCTGGTGGTTCGAGAAGACAGCCAGGCGCTTCAATTTGTGTCGATGCAATTTCAGTATACGTTTTCCAGTGCCGGGTGGGAAAAGACTCCAAGGGCCAATGAAAAAAAATATGCTCGTGCTTTGGGGTTTCCAGAAGTCGAGCTTCATCTACCCCTCGCTGTCGTTGAAGAACGTCTCTTGATTCGCCCAGATCGAGAGAAGGGCGAGCGCCGATTTCTTGTCTGGGATGCGCCTCTCAGAAAAAATGACCCTTCCTCTGGAGTAAAAGTGCGTCACAATGACGTCGAATCTTTTTATCCCTTACCACAACCCAGTCCCAAGATTTTCAAAACACTTCGGCCACGCATATCCGTTCATGACCAAGAATCTTCGGTAGTGAACGAGATTGGTCCGTTTCAATTTTATCAGGACCATATCTGGTTTGCGCTCAGCATCAATGAAATGGGAGGGTTTTTCGGAGTGGGAGGTTATGGGTATTTTGATATCGAGAGCTTGGAATATCATATGCACTATATGCAGGAGTGGGCCGATTGGGATTCGACCGCCTTCTCTTTGAGGGGTAACACGATGTGGGTGGGCCTTGCTAAGTCGGGTGATGGTCTGTCCACCCCTGGTGGAGCAATTCGGTATGACCTTAAATCTGGAAAGTCTCTGCACATCGAAATTCCCGAGGTCGTACATGTCATTCAAGAATGGCAGGGAGCCGTCTTCTTCGGTACTGATAACGGCGTCTGGATTCTTGATGACGAACAGCTCACGCAGGGCTATTTTACGGTCGATAAGAAAGGTGCCTATCATTTGGAATGGGAGACACCCATCTCCGTCAACGCATTGAATGCCGCAGCCACCACCAAATGACCATCAGGAGACGCGGATACATCCTGCGTCTATTGTGAAGAACTCTTACCATCTCTTTAACCAAGTCGACCGCCTTGCTCTCCCTTTCAATCCTAAGCTGTTATCCGCCGAAAAGAGCACAACGCCCTTCCACCATATTACGAATTGAGGACCCTCATGCTGAAGCCAACACCGCAGATACTCACAAGATGTGTTCTAGTGAGTCTTGGCCTTTTGTTCGGACTGGCACCTCCAGCATTAAGCCAGGACGCCGTTCCACCATTCCTGAAAGATTTTTTAGCCATCCCCTGGGGTGAATCCTCATCGGATTTACCTTCTCCACAATCCTGGAAAGAAACGGTGAATGGGACATGGGAGAGTGACCATCCTCTACGTGTAGTGGGTGATCGGCGGGTCGTCCGACAATTCAAACAAGAAAAATCCAATGCCACGTTCATGATGAACACACATATGCAGCCTTCGATTACTGATAATGTTGAATTTCTCTCCTGGGGGGCTATTCGGTACAAAAGAGCATCGTTGAAGGACGCTAAGACACTCAACCGTCAACTGGTTCAAATCTTGATTGCGCAAGGTTTTCAATTAAACTCGTCTCAAGCAACGGAGGAATGGGAGTGGAATGACTGGAGTGCAGTGTGGGATATACAAAGTCCAAACCGTCGGGGAAAACTCTACACACAGACTCTCTCTGTCAATTCCTCCCTGGTCATCGTGGAACTCTGGCATCCCGACTACGATACTTTTTTTCGCGGTGAATTAGCTGACGTGTTTGGGCGAAAACTTGTGTGGCAAATGCCGGATCGATTGATTCAGGAGTTAGAGAAAGCGGAAATTGAGCTGATTCTCGGAAAAGAAGATTGGGAGCTTTTGAGGACCTTCTCATCACAAGAGACCTCGTATGACGTCATGGTCCTTCGCCAACATACCTCGCTCCGAAGGCTCGTCAACCTCTATACCATTGTGGGTCATGTCGTGCAGAGACATTTCAATCCACAGCCCTTTTGGGTTCTGCAAGATTATCTTGCTGAATATATGTTGCATCGCAGAGGCATTGATGGCGAAGAGAAGCTATCCAAAGAGGAAACGCATTGGCTTGAGGAACAAGATATTCAATATTACGACAGTCATCTTGCCGGCGCTTACTATGCTATTCCAAGTCGATTGGTGTATCTCGGGCAATACCACCTCGATACCTATTGGGGGCAATGGGCATATATTCGGATGCTCCAATTAGGTTGGAATCTCAACGTTGATTTTGGCCCAAAGCCTGATCAAGTTCGGAAAAAGGGCCTAAAATTTTTACAAGATTATCCTGATTCTCCCTTTGTGCCAGATGCATTGTTTTATTTAGGGAATCTCGAAGAAACAGAGTCGAATATCGGATACCCGAAATTTCCTGATCCGAAACATCGAAAAAAAGCCATCCATTATTACGAACAGGTTCTCCAGTCGCCGAGGAGCAACTATTATAGGGAGCACCTATCCCACGCCTTACCGCGCCTGCGTGCGGGATACCCCACTGGCAATATGCTCTATTGGTGTTTTTGTGATTAGCCCGCTGTCAGCAATGAAGAGGGTCAGAGACCATATGAATAAGACAAGAAGATGGAGCGTGTGTGGACTACTGATTTTTGTGGGTATCGGGGCTGTACCCACTCTAGCCACAGAAGCTCCTTTGGGAATAGTCAGCCTAGCTCAACCGAAGACTTCAGAAGAACCAGAAAGCATTCCATTTGGTCTTGTGACACCAGAGCATACATCTCGCATCCCTCCGCCTCCGGCAAGGCTGTGGTATGCCCAAAAGCTTCAGGCCATCGAGCAGGCCCATCACTGTCATAAGATCTCTCAATATCAACACGACTACCCGTTTTATCAACTCCTTACACCTGAAGTGCTAATCACATGGTGTATCGAAAATAGTCGACAAGATGAACGGAGTCCTGATTTTCATTTGGTGATCATTCCTCGCCTTCCGACTCATCCATGGGCAAGCTGCCCACGGTTTTTCTCCATGCCTTATAACCCTAATCCCTCGTATGTATGGATTGAACACCCACCGACATTCAATGGCCAACCGTGGCCGCTCCAGGACATGGTTTACCAAGAGGACAGCGAGGGAGTCATGAGGCCCGGGCCGAAGGAAGGTTCTGCGATTGGTCCAAGCCTTTGGTATGGCCTGGTAGATGATAGCGGGGGATTTCTTTACTGCCACGAAGATGAAGAGGAATGGCTCACCGGCGGATTTCACTAACAGTCTGTTATAGTAAGCACAATCTTCGTCATAGGAGGCTCTTGGGACTTTCCCGCACCGCTCCATCCCATTCACCTAGTCCAACGCCTCACGCTACCCCACATCTCAGACATTGTCACATTCAGGAGCCCAAGGTTTCATTCCCCATTCATTCCTGTTGGCGTACTAATTGACGAAAAGAGGCTTACTCCTTTTGCCCGGTTTTCTTAATAATGTGGTAGCCAAATTGGGTTTTGACCACATTGCTTAGACTTCCGTGCCCCATGCGTTGAACCGCCTCTTCAAATGCTTTCACCATTTTTCCCGGACCAAACCACCCTAGATCACCACTTTTGGATTTACTGGGGCAGGTCGAAAATTCTTTCGCCAACTCACCAAATTTCCTTCCGCTCTTGAGTCGTTTTCTCAGGTCCACCGCTACGGCTTTATATTTCACTAAAATATGACTCGCTCTCCACTCCATATAGCCTCCTTAAAATAGTACGTGCAAATACCCACTTCAGATGTCATGGGCAAATGATATGATTCGCGGCGCAAGAACTGCAGTTTTGAATTAGTCCGGCGCACTCACAATTTTTGGATTCGTCACCCTAAAACCCACCTCCCGGACCTGTACTTCCTCCACCAAGCCCTGGCAAGACAGGCGAAGAGGTGGCTTCGACAGGTTTATCCGGCACATTGCCGTAGCGTCGAAGCGGAGGGGAATTCCAAATGACTTTATGCCCAGGAGCAAGATTGGCGGCTTTAATAAAATGGGGCTTCGCTCCTGCTCGTTCACCTAATTTTTCCATAGCAACGGCCAAATTGTAATGCGCTTCGGCCAGATCGGGTTGCGCTTCGGCTGCAGCTTGAAATTGTTGCCGCGCTCCTTCCCACCGCCCCTCTCGGAAAAGACGGTTCCCTTCTGTTAAAAATATTTGCACCTGAGACATAGAATTGGACGGAGGGTCAAGCACCATCAAGGGAGCAGGCTTATCGGACGTGCATCCCATATTGACTAGAAAATTCAGACAACACATACTAAAAATAATTAACTGCAATTTCTTCATAGATCTCTCCTTCTAAAAACGTATCGTATCCAATAATGTCTTCACAATTGAATGAGCCTGTACCCGATCCCTGACAGGGAGAGGGTGGCTGAAAACTTCTACGGGACAAAGGACAACATGCTATCAGTCCCGTCACGCTTGATGCTCACCGCTTCACCCAACCGTAGAAACAATAACTTACACCCTTTCACATCAAGCCCCAATGACTGAGAAGCCGCCTTAGCATAGGCAACTGCCTGTTGTCGATATCTCTCAGCATACCCAACAAGGTTCGAGTCCGTCACCCTATCGGTCTTATACTCCCCCACCCATACCTCACCAGCCGTTTCGTACACGATGTCCATCACTCCTTCCATGACTCGAGGCCCTGTTTTCTTCTTAAGTGGTCCTTCATTTAGCCAAGGGATGACAAAGGGCACCTCCCGCCCAAGTATTGTGGCATGTTGCAATTCATAGTAGAAAGACGACTGAAGAAAAATTTCCATCAGTTCTTCAATCTCAGCCACGTTAGAATGTCGTTCTTCATCATCTAAATCAGCAGAGAGTCCGTTCTGGCAACACTCCCTTAACGGCTCTCGAAACGTGTCGACATCTAACTGAAAATCCCATTGTTCTAGTATTTGATGAACCAAGATTCCAATGCGTTGACTGGCTCGCTTCGAGCGGGTTTGTCCATTATCGATAAAACGGGAAGCCGAGGAAACCTGCAATGAGGACGGAGTTAAAAACGCGCGGTCTTGAAGAACCGCCTGACAAGCCACCTCACGTTCCAAATCCTTTTCTAAGGACAGGAAACTCTCGCCATGAGTCTCAGAGGCCGGTGATTGCGCAATAGCCTTCCTGCTCTCAGCAGTCGACAATTGACGAGAGGTCACAACCGTTTGCCGAATGGTCGCGTCACCAATTTCCACGCTGCGCTGTTCAGGATTGCCAATTTCCCCATCAGCCACGTCCTGAAGAAATCCAAAAAAACTCTCGCCGATAGGTTTGGCTAACTGCGCCCCGGACAGCATTAATCGATCTCGAGCCCTGGTCATACCCACATACAAAACCCGTCGTTGTTCAGCCTTCTCTCGAATTTGTTCCTTTTCCCAGAGGAGCACCTGCCCCATGTTCCAGGTCGGGGGAAACACACAACCATACACCCCGCTCATCCAATCAACTGACACCTCCGCACTACGATCCATTCCCGCTGATTTTTGGTGCAACCCAGGCATCACCACGACGGGAAATTCCAACCCTTTGGCTTTATGAATCGATAACACACGAACAGAATCTAAGGACTCCTCTTCCAATGCCGCTTCGGGTTCTGAAGGATGAGTCCTCAGGCTATCCACCAGCCGCGCCACCCAACCAGAAAAAGAGAGATGAGGCACCGCGGCCTGGGCTGCCATGAGATCCCGAAGCTTCGCCATATTCCTCACCGCTTGCTCGCCATGATTTGAGGCTGCGGCTAACTCCAAAACCGGCAACTGAGAAAATATGTGATCAACACATTCGGAAATGGGAATCCGTTTGGCTTGAACCTGTAATGCAGTTAATTGCTCAAAAAGCATTTTGACGACGGGTTTTCGTTCGCTTTTCCAATCATCCCATTCGTGAGACTTCCGGATATCCAAAGGTCCTAGCCGCGCCAAATCCATAATATCTTGATCGGGCACCCCACCCAGGGAAGAGCGCAAGATCCCGACCAACGCAATTCCATCGGTGGGATCATCCAGCACTCGCAGCACATTGACGAGATCGACGACCTCTTGCCGACGATAGAAATGTCGTTCGCCATCTGTTAAATACGGCACGCCTCGACGATGCATCGCTTCCAAATACACATGCGCATTCGTAAACTTCCGAAATAATACGGCCACATGGCCCGGGCGTAATGGAAGACGTTTTCCCTGCTCCCATACCCATTGTTGACCGGAAGACAACTGTTCCTGAATCCACGTAGCCAACCATTCCGCTTCGACTCGCGTCGCTCGTTCGGCATCCCATTCTTCTTCTCCGCCCTTCGAGATGACACACAACTCAACTCCAGCTGCAGGCAAGACATCTTCTGCTTGTCGTCCCACTGCCAAGGGGACATTGTGGGGTTGCACGTGCTCCTCTTGGACAAACAATCGATCAAAAACCGCATTCACCACCTCAAGCACAGCACGATCACTGCGGAAATTTGTCGCCAACGTACAGACAATTCCGCCATCTTTCGTGAGTGTGTGCACGACATGGTCAAAGGCTTGGATATCAGCGCGGCGAAACGCATAGATGGATTGCTTAGGATCTCCCACAATAAAGAGTTTTCCTGGCATGAATCGAATGGCGTCCCACTGCGGGCATTGCTCCCCTACCCGCTCGCCTAGATACAGGAGAATTTCATATTGCAATGGATCGGTATCTTGAAACTCATCCACCATGATGGCCTGGAACTCTGCCTTCAATTGTTCCCGAACTTTGGGAAAATCTCGCAGAACATCCCGCACACGAACGATGAGTCCATCAAATCGAATCCACCCTTTATCGGCATACAGACAACCCATGCGTTCAATAAACGGTGCAAGGAGGCTTATCACTTGTTTCAAAAAACCTTCGTCCACATTCAACAGACGCTTCGCACTGAGGACGATTCGGCGAGCTTCCCGAAAATCTTCAGACTCCCATCCTTTGGGCGCTTGTCCGATAGCGGAGGACAATAAGGCTCTTCCTTCTTCATCAAGATCTCCTACTCCTGCTCCCCCCTCTCTCGCTATCTGCTCAAATACATGCCGGGCAGCTTCCAACATTTTTTCGATTTTGCGTGGCTTCGATTGAGCATATTCTTGTAGCAAATGAACAACCCTACGCTGATTCTTCTCAAGCCACGAGAGCAAAGCCAGAGAAGGGGTCGCTGAATCTAATTGCCCCTGAACATCTCTGAGTGAGAGATGATCGTCACACAAGGCTAAGGCAAATTCTCGAATGCCTTTGAGATCAACCACATCTAGAATCTCTCGCCATTGCGCATGGTCTGACCCATGCTTGCCGAATGCCTCATCGAGCCACTGGTCCCAGGCTTCAGTAAACATCTCAACAAATTGTGTTCCATCATCTTCTTGGAAATGTGGATCGACCCCGCTTTCTAAGGGATAGAGCCTCAACACATGGGCAGCAAAACTATGAAGCGTGGAGATATGGGCTTGTTCTAGATCACTCAGTGCCTGCGTGACTTTTCTGTGAATATGTTCCGTTGAAACATGATAGCGGTCTTGAAATCCTTGGATGAGAGAATGCTCGAGGGCTACGTTGTTCGTCATCGCCTGGCAGGCCGACAATAATTCATGCAACTTCTCCTGCAGGCGCGCCTTCATTTCATTGGCAGCTTTATTCGTAAAGGTGAGGGCCAACATCTCTGTTAATCGAAAGGGATGAGGCTCCCGTAACAATGCATGAAGCAGTCGATTTACTAACAAGGTGGTCTTCCCTGTTCCCGCACCAGCCAAAACCACGACATTGCGATCAAATGTCGTCTCGCCAATCCGCCGTGCATCAGCATCAGATAATGTGGAAATATTAGACATTCGAAG
>JAVJHY010686684.1:0-17715 GCA_035593235.1 Phascolosoma agassizii | reverse complement strand
TCCGTCGGCCGGTAGAGTGACGTCAGGGTGGGCGCGGAGCTCCTCGGGAGCACCAAAACCCTTCAACGAGCTCGACTCGGGAAGTTCAAACTGCAGGAGGGTTCGAGCTACAGGTCCCTGGGTTCGGTGCGCTTGCGCTTTCGCTCAGGGTGGGTCGGAGCTACACGTCCCTGGGTTCGGTGCGCTTTGCGCTTCCGGACTTGCGTCTTGACGCCTCCGCCACGACTTTCAGGACTTCCGGTCCTCCGCGCTCGGCAACGACGATTCGGTGATTCTGGGCCTCATGCATGCTGGCTCTCTAGGCGTCTTCGGTGCGCCTTGCGCTGCGCGATCTCGAAGCGCTGCCGCAGCATGAGAAACGCGACCACGTGGTAGCATCGCCCGGCGTGGATCCTCTCGTCGGCACGACTCTCGACGAGCGATATCGGGTGCTGCGACTCCTGGGCTCGGGAGGCATGGGGGCGGTGTATGAGGGCGAACAGCTCCGTCTCTCGCGGAAAGTAGCGATCAAGACGATTCACCCGCACCTGGTCACCAAGGCCTCAGTGGTGGAGCGTTTCCGACGAGAGGCGATGGCGGCTGCAGCCGCTGGAAGTAAACACATCGTCGAGGTTCACGACCTGGGTCAACTGCCGAACGGGACACCCTATATGGTCATGGAGTTCCTCGACGGCATCGATGTGGCGGCGCGCATCGGCGAGGCACGTTTCAGCCTCGACGATGCAGCCGAGATCGTCATGCAAGCTTGCGACGCGTTGGGAGCCGCGCACGACGCGGGGATCGTCCACCGCGATGTCAAGAGTGAGAACATCATGCTGATCACCCGACGCGGTCGACCATTCGTGAAGGTCGTCGATTTCGGAATCAGCAAGCTCCGCGATTCCTCCCTCACGGGCAGCGCAGAGCTCTTGGGCACGCCGTATGCGATGGCACCCGAACAACTTCACGCATCCAAGGACGTAGACGCGCGGGCCGACATCTACAGCCTGGGCGTGGTGCTCTACCACATGCTCGCGGGTTCACTGCCCTTCGACGCCACGACGTTGCCGCAGTTGATCGCCCAGATCGCGTCGGGCGACGTCAAACCTCTGCGGACCGTGCGGACCGATCTGCCTGAACCGGCGTACGCGATCGTCGAGACGACCATGGCCAGGGATCCGGCTGGACGCTTTCAGAGCATGCAAGCGCTCGAACGTGCCCTAGGTGCGTTGAACGATTCACCGCGCGCGCCATCGCCTGACATGTCGAGCCAAGCGTTCGCACCGACGGAGGAGGTTGCTCAAACGGCCCCGCCAGGTGAGCCGCCCGTCTCTTCTGAAAAGCCGCTCGAACCGGAGAGCGCGAAGGAATCGAATACCAGTGTCTCAGGCCGTGTTTGGGACGCGTATGACGCGAGTGTGTCCGAGTCTCTCGCTTCGGGTACTGAGACTCCGTCCCGAGTGCGGGAGATCGCGTTTCTGGTTTGTTTGGCGCTCGCTCTCGGCGCTGTGTGGGTCTACACGTCCCGAGCACCTGAGTCTGCCGCCGAAGATCCCGAAGGCAGAGAAGAGCCGGTACGGCAAGCTGGGCCCGAGAATTCGCCGTAACCCACAGGCAACAAGCGCGAAGCACACTGAACCCGGAACACTACCGATGCCGGTCGTCGAAATCGACATCCCGTCCGGCACAATCGTGATCACGGTGCGATACAACGCGACGCCAGAAGTCGTGGCTTCGGTGCGCTTTGTTCCGCTTTGGCGCGGATTCACGCTGCTGATTCACTCGGGGCAGCGGTGCGTCACGAATGTCATGCTCGACAGGTCACCATCGCCAAAATCTGCCGGGGTGTGGGTTGGGCCTACTGGCGTCGTGCCTCCACCGCTTCGATCGAACGAGAGGAGGTTGTTGTCTTCAGGTGTGTCGAGCACGTGCCAGGCAAAGATCGCGTCCGAGACCGTGTCGTGAACGCCGAAGTTCACATGATAGGTGATGTCGCCGAGTTTGGTCGCGACCCCGCTCGTCGTGTCGAGTGTGTGGACCTCCGTGCATCGTCGACCATCGCTGCCAGCGCAGCTCGGAGTGAACGCGTCGTACGCGAAGAGTTCACCTGCGACCACATCGAGCGCATCTGCCTCGTCGTCGATCGTCCCCGAGATGACGGCGAGGATCGAGCCGACTCCCGTCTCCGGGTCGACGCTCAACAGTGTCTCACTCCTGGAGTCGCTACCGATCGGACCATCCAGGCTGGCACTCACATAGAGTCTCTCGCCGACGGGATCCCACGCCATGCCCTCCGCGAAGAAGACGGTCTCTCCGGCAACCGTGATCGCCAGCGGACCAGAGAAGACTCCCGAGCACGGATCGATCTGAACCAACCCAGGAGACGAGGTGCCACCCGTCATGGCGTGGAGCACGCGGCTCGCCGGATCGAACGCAAGGAGAACATCGCTCGCCAGCGTGGCCACGGACGCTGCTGCTCCAGTCGCGGTGTCGACGGTGACCAGGTTCAAGCCGATGATCGCGTAGAGTTCTCTGCGTTCTGGGAGTTCCGTATCGGGAGTGCCGCCGTCGACAGGCACATCCGTCTCGGCGTCCCGTGGACCTGAATCCATGCCTCCGTCTGCACCCGTATCGGCACCGGCGTCCGATCCTGCATCGGCACTCGCGTCCGAGCCGGCATCTAGACCCGCGTCCGGCACCACCGAGCTGTCGTCTCCACAGCCAAATCCAAAACTGAGCATCACCAAGGCTGCATTCAGCATGGCGTGTCGGAGAGGTCGTCGCATCGCCGCATCGTAGGCAATTTGTGAGCGGATGAGGAGGAGCGAGCTACGTCCCTGGGTTCGGTGCGCTTTCACGAACCGAAAGCTGCGCGCCAGTCCGGAACGGTTTGCGCGACCGATCCCACCCCTGCGTGCCCAACCCAACTTTCTGCAGACAACTCCAACCCGGCAGACGACTGGACAGAGTCCCGCCGTGATGTCGCAATCAAGCTCGATGCCGCCCAAACGCACGAAGACACGTCCGTGCGTGACCTGGTGCCCAGCCTTCGGCTCGAGCTCAATCTCGGGGTGCTATGCGGCAACGATCGATGTTGACGACGCACACATTCGGTTTAGCTCTAGTGTACTGACGGTGGTACGTCGTCGTGATGTACGTCCCCGAAGGCTTCGCTACCGTTTTCCCCTACATCTTCGCCAGCGACGCCGGAGCGTACCTGAGCTTCCTCGAGCGCGCGTTCGGCGCGGAGATCGTCGGCAGGACCGACGGGCCCGACGGGACCGTCGCCAACGCGCGCGTCCGCATCGGCACGACCATGTTCATGGTGAGCGAGGCCGGCGGTCGGTTCGAGTCGAGCCGCGCCGCCTTCTACATCTACGTGGAAGACGCCGATCGAGCCCACGAGACGGCGCTGTCGTGCGGGGCCGAGGACATCCACGCGCCGCGGGACATGGATTACGGCGACCGCCAAGGGGGTGTGATCGATCCGTCGGGGAACATCTGGTGGATCTCAACGCGGGTGGCGCGAGAGCCCTACGACTGAGGCACGAATACGACCAGCGTCGATTTGATAATCCGGGTGGGTTCGGCCTGCAGGTCCCTGGGTTCGGCGCGCTCTGTCGCGCGGTGCGCTTCGTCTGGGTTCGGTGCGCTTCGCTTACTCCTGGCCGTCAGCGCGCGCGATCTCGGCGAGAAACATGAGGCGACGATGCCCGAGTTCCAGTCGCTGTCAGCTGCCTTCCACGGTCGCGTCAAAGCCGAAGCGCAATCCCGCAAACTTCGTCGTACTCGGGGCCGGGTCGAAGCTCTGTACGGCAAGCGGTCTCCAAGCAGGCAGGTCGTGCTTGCTCGTCGTCGGGCTACGACCCGATTCGGCGAACGACCTCGACGTAGTCTCGGGCAGGGCCACGCGGTGTGGGCCGCGGTCGGGGCCGGGGACGGAAGGAGGCCGCGAGGAGAAGGCGCATCATCCCATCCATTCGGTTGATTTCGACGGCGATGCTGGGCTCCCCCTCGCCACTTCGCCGTGAGGGGAGGATGCGCGTGACGTAGCCGTTTGCGTCGATCCATACATCGCTCGTGGGGACCTGTATCCGCAACCGAACCTTCTCGCCGACTCTCGCGGGTTCCTGGGACGCGACACGCGCACCGTTGTAGGAAAGGTCGAGCGAGCGTTCACCGAGGAAGCGCTCACCATCCTCCGTGAAGACGAGACATCGGGTCTGAACCTCGTGGCGAGGATGCTGACGTTCGCTGTGCATGGTGGTGTTCGACACGGGGACCTCCTCGGGGCGCGGGCGTTGAGCGAATTATAGGGAGGCGGGTTGGAGGAGGTCGACTTCCTGGAGTGACTCAGCGAAGATCTCGCTTGCGCTTGCGCTTGCGCTTGCGCTTGCGCTTGCCTGGGTTCGGTGCGCTTGGCATCTGCGATACCGTGACGGACTGCGAGCTCAACTCGAGGAGTTCAAACTGCGGGTGGGTGGGTTCGAGCTCCACGTCCCTGAGTGCGCTTCGCGCGCTTGCAGATCGTGACTCTCGGCCGGAGCCAATTCTCCTCCGCGGGCAAACAAATCCACCTGGGCGACAATTTCGAGTGTCAAGTTAACTGAGCGTCAGGGAAGTCACCGTCGCGAACATCGTCGCCCCGGTCACAGCCGGCCGCGTACGGAAGCCCGCTACTGTTTTGGCGTAGAACGAGTCGAAATGTGGAGACTGCTAAGCGCGACGTGCGCAGGGGACCTGGAATCGGCTTTCGATGGCGTGCTCGAACGCTCCGCGGGGCCTGTGACGAAGCCCCATTTGTTCCCCGATCCGCCTTATGGTGCTCGACAGCAACGTCGTGGCGGGCATCGAGGGGCCGCGAGTGTTTGTCGCGTTCCCCTATGACGCGGCAGCGTTGAGCCCTGGTGGATCTCAGTTGGCGCTCTTGGATGGAAGTGCGCTCGTGGTCATGGATCTCGAGTCGTTGGCGTAGCGGCGAGGGCAGCGGAGGCGAAGCCGAAGCGGTGAGACTCGCAGGCGCCGCCGAAGGCGACGAGAATCGAAGCCCAGCCGCGGAGCCAGACTCCAATAACAGAGTCGTTGGTAGCGGCGGACGAGCGTCATCGCCCCACGCGAACAGGAGGGATGCCCAGACGAAGTAGACTCGGCCCATCACTCGATTGTGGGCCAGCAACGAGCGCCCCACACAAGCTCGGCGCAGTGGAATACCGTATTGGGATGAAGAACAGCACGCACTGCCCGCGTTGCAACGGGCAAGTCTTCTTTCGAATCTCTCGGCTTCAAACTCCAGACCATCGGCCTCGCACCGATCGGAGGCACGGTTCGACCGATAGGTTTCGCCCGGTCAGTCTGACGGGAGTCGACTTCAGCGACACCGTGGACATCGAGGCATGGGTTTGTGATGGATGCAGCTACACGGAGTTGTATGCGTCGCAGATGAAACTGCTGCGTCAGATGGCCGAGTGGTCTCAAGGCGGCGTACACAAAGTCGATCGCAGTACCGACGAGGGCCCGTTCCGCTGATTCGCCGAGTGTTCACTCTCCGTGAAATCCCCACGTGCACGTGCACGATTGGCATGCACGATTGGCATGCACGATTGGCGTGCACGTCAATCGCCTCGGCGACTTAGTTTCTCAACTCTCGACGAGCGGAAGTGCGCGAGACGTCCGACCGATGGTCCCATTTCGTCACGCTGCCGTCTTCCTCCACGATGTGAACGGGAGCGTGCGCCCGCATGCGTACCGACAAGACAGAGCTGCGCTCGCGGATGCGGAGGTCCATGCCGATGTGGAGAGTTCCGGACTCACTCGCCCGAGTCATGTCGTCACCTCGCGCATGGAGACCATGGGCTCTGATGTCGCCCGCCAGCACCATGCCGCGCTCGTCGATGGCGACCAATCGCATGGATCCCATCAACTGAGCGCCGGAGTAGTCGACGTTCGGAGTTCGTCTCGAGTCCTGCCGCAGGAGCTCGCGGGCATCGAGCGCCCAGCTCGATCCGATCGCTTGCGGCTGGTCGGGCGCGAGCATCTGCGCGCCCAGCAGAGCATGCAGTCCAGTTTCGTGGATCCAGTCGCGCACTTCCGGGCGCGCACGACTTCCATCCACCAGAGCGTCGTCATCGGTCAGGGAAATGACCTGGCCGACAGCAACGAGCACTCTGTTCACGCCTCCGACTCTCTCGAGTGACTGCTCGACGCGAAAGTCGAGCGCCGAAGCCGCCGGTTCGTCTCCTGCCACCGCGGTGACGACCGCCACACCTCTGCACGCCGCGGTCGATCGAGTTTCATGGGTTTCGCCCGTCGTGATCCGAGTGAACGAGTCCGTGCGTCGCACGCTGGACCAAAACGCCGTCATGTCTCCGATGGAGTCGGGACCGGCGAGCCGGACCACGAACCGCTCCTCCGTCCTGGGCGTGTTCGTCGGTGTGCTCGTCGCAGCACAGCCCACCACGACGAGAACCAATGCGACTCGCGACGAATGCATGCTCCAACATCTCCTCGAGTCGCACGAATATTCCGGGAGTCGCGTCCGCCATACGGTGTCCAGTTCTCCATCGACTGACGAATGCCGCGATAGGACGCCGCGCGTCGGTTCTCTCTCTCCATGCTCGCGGCGATGTCTCCCAACACCCCCCCTGGCCGGAGAAGCTTTGAAGCCGGTCGATCTCTTCCTGCGGAGTTGGGTCCTCTGGCTCCGCCTCGATCCGTCTTCTGCGTTCGGCGAGACCGGCTGTGGGTTCCGCAGCGCCAGGTTCGCGTTGCACACGTCGGAGTCGGGCGAGGCAGGTTCTCGCTGGGACATCGGCTTCGGCTGCTTTGGTGGCGTCGATGGCCGCTTTCGTCGTCGCGAAGCGACGCTCTCTTGAGAGATGGGCGACTCTTGGTGGCGCGCCTCCAGGGGTTTGATCTCAGAAATAGGGTTCGGGCTACACGTCCCTGGGTTCGGTGCGCTTTGCGCTTCGATCTACACGCCTGGGTTCGGTGCGCTTTGCGCTTCTTGTTTAGCTATCTCTTCCCAAGTGTATGACTTTCAATCCTATAGTTAATCAGAACACATGTTTAGTGCCAATTGCAAACCCTGGATTTTGCTGAATATTGATCGCACAGTTTGCATATATTGATCTTTGTCATTTACTGTCTTTTGGTAAATGCACTTAAATGACATGTTTGAACGAGCCCGCGAATCTCTGCTTTCGGTCCCATTCGTCCTGACAGTCACTGCTCAAGGAGTCTGGCCAACTGTCACGTGGCAAATCCGCACCAACCAGGGGGTGCACGCCCTTCGCGTTGTAACGAAACCTGAGGCAGGGACCGAAGCGATCCTCGTTGCAGAACGGCTCACGCCCACTGCGTTATCCGAGCTAGCTCTCGATGGTGTGAACTGTGTTGATGTGTTGGGGAACCTGCACCTTTCGCTCGGAGACCAGTTCGCTCAGGTTGAGGGCAAGACAGGACCGTCGAAAGTGCGCGCGATGAGAGCACCCGCATACCGGGTGCTTCTGGCTTGGTTGCTGGATCCCACAATCATCAGCGGCCCTGTTCGCTCAACGGCTGCGATCGCAAATGTCAGTCGAACTGCAGTTCAGGATATGCGCACACGTCTCACAAAGTGGGGCTTCGTCGTCGGAGCCGGAACTAAACTCGTCTGGAGCGTCCGAGGAAAAAGGGAGGCACGCCAACTCTGGCTCGAAGGATGGAGGACAATTCGGTCGCAGCTCGATTTGGGGGGGTTTCGTTTGGCCGGAGCCGGGCCGAACTCCTCAAACCTCACCCACGTCCGCGAAACGCTACGTCGTTCCCGCGCCGAATCAACTGTTAGTTGGCTCTGGGATGGAACTGAAGCGCTGAAGCACATTCCATCTATGAAGAACTACTTCGTCGACTTCGCCGACGCATTCCCAGTGATCAAACTAACGATCAATCCAACAATTGAAGACGTGTCATCAGTGCTTCCTCTGAAGCCCGCCGAAATCTATAACGTTCGAATCCGGGCACTGCCGTTCGCTGCCGCTGCGAACTATGGTGGTCCCGACGGATGGCCGCGCTCGGTGCCACACCCGTTGTTGGTTTGGTCTGAACTCATGTGCGACAGCGACCCCCGTGTTCGCGAGGCAGCGACGAAACTTGAAGAAGATCTCCCAAAGGGGTGGCTTTGATATCAGTTGCAAAGCAGAACTTCGATACGCTTGAGTACGCAGTTAGATCCTGGGCAGAGTTCAGGTTCGCGGTCATTGGAGCCACAGCACTGACCATTCGTGGTCATCCACCCCCTCGTCGTTCCGAAGATGTTGATGTAACGATAGCCGCGGAACCCACCGAGCTAGCCGAGCTACGCAAGAGTCTCCAGCCGGTGGGATGGGAGCGTGTCCACCGAGACCCTTATCGCTGGAGACATGACCGACTGAATCTGTACATAGATGTCGTTCCTGCGGGAACCGAGCCTGGCAAAAAGTCGCAATACGAGATCGGGCATGGACTCGTGCTAGACGTACGAGGGCTGGAGGTTGCTCTCGCAACCGCAGAGCCAGTCATCGTTGGCTGTGAAGCCGACGCACGAACACTCACAGCGCCGACGCCACCACTGTCCGTGCTCGTCCTCCTCAAGATTATTGCATACGACGACAAACCCGAGGTCCGAGAGAAGGACGTTCATGATGTCGCGAGGATCACCCTGGACTACCTCCACCTAGATGCTGAGAGACGCTGGAGCCCGCCAATCAGTTCTGTCGAAGAAGAAGATTATAAGGGGGCAGCGGCGCTGGGAATGGACATGCAGGGGTTCCTAAGAACCGGGTACCGCGATGTGGTCGAGGGTTTCTTTCGGAACGAAGTCGTACGGTCAACCTTCTCAAAGATCGTCAAGCTACGGTACGGCGACTACGTGGAGAACGCCGGAAGAGAAATCGCTCTCGCGTTCTTCAAAGGCCTCGACTCAGCGAACCACTGACCGGATCCGGTTCCAGAGGGACCGCCTCACTCGATCCATCCGGGGTTCGAGCTACGTCTCTGGGTTCGGTGCGCTTTGCGCTTTCGCCTTGCGCCTACCAAGTACACTGAACACGATGAAGATTCTGCTACCTGAAGTCCGACTGACTCCGAATGGATCAAGCGGTTCAAGGTTCAGAGAACAGCACCGCGCAACACCGCCCATCGCGATGGACGAGAAACGCGCTGGATCCGCCGATTTTGGCGGTTGGATCCGTCGAAGTCGGCAATATCGCTATTCTCCCCTGTATCAGTGAGCGTCCTTCAACTACCCTGTTGCTGATGGGTGGAAATTTCCAGTGGTTGTGGATTCTCGTTTTGGTTCTGGCCGCGTGTGGCGACGACGGGTCAATGCCCGACGACGCTGACGTAGTGATGGACGGTGAGACCAGCGACGGCGGTGTCGACGATGGTTCGATGACGGACACGATCGGCTCTGACGGGACCGTCCTGGTGTGCGGCAACGGACGTCTCGACGGCGACGAGGAGTGCGACGATGCGAACCCGGAGAGCGGCGACGGCTGCTCGTCTGAGTGCGTGGTCGAGCCCGGCTTCAACTGTCCGACCCCCGGCTTCGCGTGCGAGCAATGCGGCAACGGGATCCAACAAAGCACCGAGGAGTGCGACGACGGCAACGCGGTCGCGGGAGACGGCTGTTCGGAAACTTGTGCGCTCGAGGACGACTTCATCTGCCCAGTTCCGGGTCGCGAATGCAACGACTGCGGCAACGGCACGGTCGAAGGGCTCGAGGTCTGTGACGACGGAAACGAAACCGACGACGACGGATGCTCGAGCGACTGCGGAGTGGTCGGGGTCGGCTACAACTGCGATCCCGAGGGTGGCCCGTGCGAGCTCTGCGGTAACGGCACTGTCGGACCTGGCGAAGCATGCGACGACGGAAACCGGATCTCGCTCGACGGGTGTCTGTTCAATTGCACGGCGATCGAGGACGGATACACCTGTCCGGCGCCGCCGGCGGGAGGCGAGTGCAAACTCTGCGGCAACCGTCGCCTCGAATGGGACGAGGAATGCGACGACGGCAACACCGAATCCGGCGACGGCTGCGATTCCTCGTGTACCGTCGAGCCCGGATTCACCTGCGCCGTCGTAGGCCGCGCTTGCTATGAGTGCGGCAACGGCTTCCAAGAAGGTGCCGCGGACGCCGGCGAGGAGTGCGACGACGGCAAGAGCTGCGCCGACGGGACGCGCTGCGCGATCGATGCCGACTGCACCGATGCCAGCAGCTGCGATTCGCGTGACGGTGATGGATGCTCCGCGCTGTGCACGCTCGAAGACGAGTGGACGTGCCCGGTTCCGGGCGAGCCCTGCGTCAACTGCGGCAACGGGACGATCGAAGCCGGCGCCCTGATCGCCGAGGAATGCGACGACGGTCGAGCGTGCTCCGATGGCACTTCCTGCACGTCCGACGCCGAGTGTGTAGGAATCGGTGACGAGACTTGTATCGCCCGGACCGGTGATGGCTGCTCGGAGTTCTGCCAGCTGGAGATCGGCGCAACCTGTGACACAAGTACGCCACAGACCTGCGTGACGTGTGGCGACGGAACGGTGCAGCCGACCAACTGTCCGGGCGGAATCTGCGAGCAATGCGACGACGGCAACCGTTTCGATCGCGATGGTTGCACGGCGACGTGTCAGGTGGAGCTTGGCTGGACGTGTCCTCCTGGCGAGGCCTGCTTCCTCTGCGGCAACGGGATCAAGGAGCCCGCCGAGGCGTGTGACGACGGCAACGGAAACATCGGCGATGGGTGCACCCCGACGTGCACGATCGAACCCGGCTGGGAGTGCCAGGTGCTCGCTGGAAGTCTCCGGAGCACGTGCGACACCTGCGGCAACGGCATTCGACGGCTCTCCGAAGAGTGCGACGACGGCAACGCCACGGCGGGCGACGGCTGCACCGCATGCGTGCTCGATCCGGGCTGGAGCTGTCCGGATCCGGGTGGGATCACCTGCAACTTCTGCGGAAACGGCGTGGTCGAGGCGCGCGAGGCGTGTGACGTCGGGCCGGTCAGCTCGCCCGGGTGCACCGACATGTGCCTTACCGTCACGCCCAACTGGAACTGCGATGCCACGGGCGGACCTTGCTACGAGTGCGGTGACGGCATGCTGGATCCGAACGAGGCGTGCGACGACGGCAACAACGCCGACGACGACGGCTGCCGCGGTGACTGCCGGGTGATCGAGACCGGTTGGCTCTGCACCGGCGATGGCATGGGCGGCACGATGTGCACGCTCTGCGGCAACGGCGTGCTCGATGCCGGCGCAGGCGAAACCTGCGACGACGGAAACGACGTCGATGGGGACGGCTGTTCGACGAGCTGCACCGAGGATCCGGGCTGGAGCTGCTTCCCCTCGGTTCCGGCGAACCCCTTGTCTCGCTCGCGCTGCGACGAGTGTGGAAACCGGGTCGTGCTCGGCACCGAGCTGTGCGACGACGGCAACACCACCGACGGAGACGGATGCAGCTCGGCGTGCACGATCGAGGGTGGCTGGACGTGTCCGCCCTTCGGCGGCCCCTGCGTGAACTGCGGCAACGGCGTCCTCGAGCTCGGAGAGGCGTGTGATGAAGGCGCCGCGACCACGGCGGGCTGCGTTGCATGCATGACCATCACCACCAACTGGTACTGCCCCACCCCAGGCATGGCCTGCGAGGAGTGCGGCGACGGGAACCTCGGTGCAGGTGAGGTGTGCGACGACGGCAACGCCAGCAGTGGCGATGGCTGCCGCAACGACTGTCGGCAGATCGAAGAGGGCTGGCTGTGCTCGGGCACGCCATCGTCCTGTACCCAGTGCGGCAACGGCGCGATCGACGCAGGCGAGACCTGCGACGACGGCAACCGTGCCGGCGGAGACGGCTGCTCGGCGGTATGTGCGTTTGAAGGCGCCCCCTTCAATTGCGCGGTGCCCGGCTTGCTGTGTGAGCGCTGCGGCGATGGCATCCTCGACCCGAGCGAAGCGTGCGACGACGGCAACACGCTGGGGACCGGCGGCGCCGGCGGTACAGACGGCTGCGCCGCGGATTGCCAGGCGGTCGACGCCGGCTGGGCGTGCGTGCTGCCCGGAACCGAGTGCAGCTTCTGCGGCAACGGGACCATCGAAGGGACCGAGCAGTGCGACGACGGCACCCCCGCGGGCGGCGATGGTTGCGCAGCGTGCGTGCTCGAAGCCGGCTGGGCCTGCGACGCGACCGGCTGTGTGTCGCTCGGCTGCGGCGATGGCGCAGTTGCCGGCAGTGAGACCTGCGACGACGGCAACGTGCTGGGCGGCGACGGGTGTAGCGCGCGCTGCCAGGTCGAAGACGACTTCTCCTGTCCCGCGACCGGCGGTCCCTGCATCGCCAACGTCTGCGGCGACACCATCATCGGGGGCAGCGAGCAGTGCGACGACGGCAACATGATGTCCGGCGATGGCTGCGTGAACTGCCTGATCGAGGGCGTGTGTGGCGATGGAGTCGTGGGCGCGGACGCCAGCGGGGGTGCCGAGCAGTGCGACGACGGCTCCAACATGGTCGCCGGCTGCAACCAGACCACCTGCCAGTGGATCCCGGGCTTCGCCTGTACTGGCGACGCCCCCAACTACGTCTGCGTCCCCACCACTTGCGGTGATGGGGTGCTCGGCAACCTCGAAGGCTGTGACGACGGCAACTCGACCGACGGGGACGGCTGCGACAGCGCCTGCGTGGTGGAAGACCTCTACGGATGCACCGGAGACGTCGGCGACACCAGCGTGTGCGACTCGCTCTTCCAGTGGGTGATCGTGCGCGAGTTCCGCATCGCCAACATCGATCCCGAGGCGGTCCACTTCGACCCCGTCTCGCGTTCGTTCGTCGGCTACAAGCAGCAGAGCTCGCAGAACATCGTCGAGCTCTGTCTGGACGGCAGCATGGTGCAGCACCCGGTGCGCCAAAACACCACGGACTTCACCATCTGTGAGCCCGGCGAGGACCCGGACATGGGCGAGTGTGACGTGTTTGACGTCGCCGACTTCCCGGGTGAGTTCCGCACCTACCCGACCGACTACTCGAGCGTCACGGCGGCCACGTACGACCCCAACTCGAACACCTGGTTCTTCGTCGACAACACGCGCTTGATGCGGGTGAACAGTCTCCCGCGAACCCCCTACATCCCGGGCGGTTGGCCCCCCGCGTCGCCGGGAGTGTCGCCGCTGAACATCACCTTGGGCGGGACGCCGCTTTCCGGCGCGGTCGGCATCGCTGTCGGCGACGACGGGCGCTTCTACGCGACCACCTCGAGTGGGACCGTTCGCGCGTTCACGCCGGATGCGAGCACGATGGGCTTCGACTTCGGCACCGCCGACCAGAGCTGGACCTTCGACGCGTCGGGGACGATCAACTCCCTGTTCACGCTCTCGGGCTTCAACGCCATCGCCACGATCACCGACGCCGACGGCGCCGACCCGTTCAAGGATCTGACGGCGATCGACACGACCGTGTCGATGGGCGACACCACGTTCGGCATCTCCTCGATTCCCGGCGCTCTCTTCGCCAGCACGACCCACACCGACGGGAACGATTACCCGGTCGACGTGTTCGGGAACATCTACGACAACGGTCCGAACTACGACGACGCCGACGGGGACTTCTACCTCTTCCGGAACATCGGGACGGGCGCCGAGGCGTCCACCGACGGCTCGGGCTTCCTCGTTTGCACCGCGACCAACTCGGAGAACTGCTACCTCTTCGCTCAGGTGTGCTCGTCCGACGCGGACTGCTTCAACGGCGCGACGTGTCAGACCGACTACGTCGACGCGATGGGCATGACCATCCCCTACGACGTGCCCTTCTGCGCCTCGATCGGGAACGCGCGCGACGACTTCACCAACACCAGCCGCTACGTCGACCCGGTCGACGATGGCGAGGTCGCGATCGACGTGCTGAACAACGACACCGCCAGCTCGGGCACGTGTCGAGACACCACCTTCCAGGTGGAATCGGCGACCGACGGCACCTTGGGCGGCACGACGATGGTCAGCACCAACCCGGCCGACTGCGGCAGCGCCAGCAGCTGCGTGATCTACTTCCCGCCGACCGACGGCACCTGCAACATCGTCGACTCGTTCACCTACGACGTCTCGTTGGGTGGTGGAGAGATGGATACGGCCACCGTTCGCGTGACCGTGGCGTGCGATTGCGGCGACGGTGACCTCGATCCGGGTGAGGAATGCGACGGCACCGCCGGCGTACTGCCCGGCCAGAGCTGCTCGACGACCTGCACGCTGATCCCGGTCTGCGGAAACAACTACGTCGAAGGCGTCGAAGCCTGTGACGACGGCAACAATCTCAGCGGTGATGGGTGCAGTTGGGATTGTCGGGCCGAAGGGTGCGGCAACGGAACCATCGACGCCGGCGAGGAGTGCGACGACAGCAACTCGGTCAGCGGCGATGGCTGCAGCGCCACTTGTCTCACCGAGGTCTGCGGAAACGCGCGCCTCGACGCCGGCGAGCAATGCGACGACGGCAACGCCGTCGAGACCGACGGCTGCACCTCGACGTGTCTCTTCGGGCCCGTCTGCGGCGACGGCATCCGCGGAGGCGCCGAGGAGTGTGACGACGGCAACATGGTCAACTCCGACGCGTGCACCAACGCCTGCACGTTCCCCGCGTGCGGCGATGGCCTGTTGAGCACGGGCGAGGAATGCGACGATGGCAACAACACCAGCGGCGACGGTGGCACGTGGGACTGCCGCGACGAGGTGTGCGGCGACTGCAAGCTCGACGTCGGTGAGCAGTGTGACGACGGCAACATGGTCAGCTCCGACGGCTGTAGCGCGACGTGCATCATCGAAGGCTGCGGCAACGGCATCTTCGAGCCCGGGCTCGGCGAGGAGTGTGACGGAGGGACCGGCTGCCGCACCGACTGCACGCAGATCGAATGCGGAGACGGCATCCCCGACCTTCCGCCGACCGGCACCGAGGAGTGCGACGACGGGAACCTGTCCGACGGCGACGGATGTTCGTCGACGTGCACCACCGAGTTCTATTGCGGGGATGGCATCGTCAACGGTACCGAGGAGTGCGACTTCCTCGACCCAGTACCCGATCCGATGGGCCGAACATGCACCCCGGCGTGTACTTGGGAGGCCTGCGGCAACGGGTTCGTCGAGAGCGGCGAGGAGTGCGACGACGGCGCCAACGGCGATCCCACCGATGGCTGCCGCGATGACTGCCGGGTGCCCCGCTGTGGCGACGGCGTAACCGACGCGTTCCGCGGCGAGGCCTGCGACGACGGCAACCTCATGGACGGCGACGGATGCAACGCCTTCTGCCTGGTCGAGGCCGAGTGCAGCAACGGCCTGGTGGATCCGGGCGAAGAGTGCGACGACGGCGGGACGTGCACGGGCGTCGCAGCGATGTGTACCGCCGACTCCGACTGTGGCGCCGGCGGGGGAACCTGCGAGCCCGTGAGCGGCGACGGCTGCTCGATGATGTGTCTCTTCGAGGGTTGCGGAAACGGAACCGTCGAGGGAGGCGAAGCCTGTGATCCGGCCGCGCCGGGTGCGCCTCCGGAGTGCCGCTTCGACTGCACGCTGGCCATGTGCGGCGACATGATCGTCGACCCCGGCGAGGAGTGTGACGACGGAGCCGACGGCGACGACAGCGACGGTTGTACCGACACGTGCCTGCTCACCACCGTCTGTGGCGACGGAACGCGCGAAGCCTCGGAGCAGTGCGACGACGGCAACATGTCGAGCGGCGACGGATGCAGCAACATCTGCCGCTGGGAGTTCTGCGGCAACGGCTTCATCGACGTGAACATGAGTGGCATGCCCGTCGAGGAGTGCGACGACGGAAACAACGTGTCCGGCGACGGGTGCTCCTCGATCTGTGAGATCGAGCCCGTCTGCGGTGACGGCGTCGTCGAGTCCCCCGAGCTCTGCGACGACGGCAACATGATGAGCGGCGACGGCTGCGCCGCCGACTGTCTACCCGAAGCATTCTGCGGTGATGGGAACGTCGATCCCGGTGAGGATTGCGATCCCGGCGATCCGGATATGGAACGCACTTGCACGGAGAACTGCATCTTCCGCCTGATCTGATCCGGACGTGTAGCTCGAACCCTCCTGCAGTTGTTGTGCTCGCTCTTCTCGCACCAGTGGGAAGGCTGCATGTCGAAGCCAGAAGACTGTGCTCATTGAGTCTTTGCTACCGCAGGAACACGTTCCTCACCCAGTCTTTGTGGGAGGTCGCTCCTTGCCCTTGTCGCCGAAGAAAGGTCGGAACCCGTGCCAGTGCGAGTGCGCTCCTGTTTCAAGGTACTCGCGGGCTCTGGCGATCGCGTCTTCGAGATGAGTGATGCGGTAGAGCACGGTGCGTTTTTCGAGCTCATGATCGGAGAGCACGGTCGCGAGGTCAAACTGCAGTGGGTTCGAGCTACACGTCCCTGAGTGGGTTCGAGCTACACGTCCCTGGGTTCGGTGCGCTTTGCGCTCTGTGGTTTGCGCTGCGCGAAGATTCACCGTCATGAGCACCGAGCTAGTCGCAGAGTTGGTTGATTCGATCGACCGTTCGCTTGCTCTCCTCGCGAAGGAGCGGCCGGGTGAGAAGCTGGTTTGTTACGCGCTGGCGACGGATGACGACGTTCGCTTCGTTGGTGGGGTTGCGCTGACGGATGCCCACCTCGTTGAGCTCGAGAAGCCCGAGTACAGTTTCATGTCTGCTGAATGGCTCATCGAGCACAACAAGCCATTCAAGAAGGCAAACGCGACCATGAGCGCCATTGCTGACGGGCACTACGCGTCGGAGGGTGACGAGATCGGTCCCGACGACGACCATCTCCGCCCGTGGAAGAAAGAGCTGTTCCGGTGCTTGGTCGAAGCGCTTCTCGAACATCGGCGGCGCGAAACGTTCGGAATCGACGTGTTCGTGGTGGCGGAGAGCTACTGGCCGAACGACCACGCGTTCAAACGAATCGATGAGGCGACCAAGGAGCTGAATAGCACCAAGCTGTACAAGGCATGGCGCAAGACAGCTCGCTAGGCGCAAGTGCCGAGCGCCCAGTTTGGGTTCGAGCTACACGTCCCTGGGTTCGGTGCGCTTTGCGCTTTCGCGCTTTGCGCTCGCGCCTAGACCTCATGCTCCTCGGCGAGAAACGCCGTCGAGCGAGAATGGTCGATGAACTTGGACTCGTCCTCTGCGAGGACGGCACCGAGCTTCTGCCCCTCCGGAGAGCTCATCGCTTCGACGAACGCCTGCTCAGACTCGAACCAGACCACAGCGATCCCGTCGAACTCCTGCAGCATACCTCGCGACTCGCGGAGCATTGCGTTAGTCGGCGTATCGATAGTGTGGTCCTGCACGTACCGGACAGCCTTGTGGGTCTCCACGAAGGACTGGAACAGAGGGGCGTGCTGGTTCTTCCAGTAGTCGTGGAACTGCTCTCGTGACATATCTGGGTGGCGGTGTAGGCACATGACGAACTTGATCATGATTGTGGTCTCCTGAGGTGGGGCGCGGGGCCGAGCGCTTTGCGCTTAGGTCTCGACGCGTTCGGGTCGAGGTGGTGGGTGCACGGGGTCCTCGAGCGGCTGGTGCGGCAGGAAGACGACACCTGTTTCGAAGATCGCACGCGCACGATCTCCCGACGTTGCATCGACGAGCCCACTCCGTGCTCCGGGTGAAGAATCACGGTGAATGGTGCAATGAACGCAAGCGGATCGTAATGGTAGCGGCCATGCGATTCGCAAAACCCCTTCCCGCGCTTCCAAAGC
>JAVJHY010684589.1:0-17733 GCA_035593235.1 Phascolosoma agassizii | reverse complement strand
AACATCAATAGTTTTACCTAAACCAGTATAATCTTTAACCTCTAACATAACTCCCTTAGAAATATCTTCATTCTCAATAGTTAATTTTTTCTCCATATATTTTTGAGTTAAACCAACAAGTGTAGTAATTAACTCAGTAATCCCCTCCCCAGTATGAGCAGAAATAGGAACAATCGCAACTTGCTTTGTAAAATCTGAAACTCTATCATATCTATCAGCTTCAAGTCCAAACTCCGCAATTTTCCCAACAACATTATACACATACTCTTCAAACTTGTAAACTAACTCTTGTCTTTGTGACTCAATATTTGCAATTAATTTTTTCTCAGGTTGTGACTTCCACAAAGGAATTTTATCAATCTTATTAGCAGCAACAATAAACGGTGTATTCATTGACTTTAAAATTTCAATCGCTTCAATAGTTTGTGGTTTAAAACCTTCGGTAATATCTACCATTAAAATACCAATATCAGAAATACTTCCACCTCTTTTTCTAAGTGAAGTAAAAGCTTTATGCCCCGGAGTATCAATAAATAATAAACCTGGAATTTTAATCATTTTTTCAGGAATAGAATCTTTAACAGTTCTAACTAAATCTTTCTTTGGAACTTCTGTTGCTCCAATATGTTGAGTAATCCCACCCGCTTCTTTATCCGTAATTTTACTTCTTCTAATAAAATCTAAAAGTGAAGTTTTACCATGGTCTACATGCCCTAGAACTGAAATAATTGGTTGTCTCATAAATGCCATTTTGAAAATATTTGTAAAAAACAAAAATAAAATAATAAAATAAATAAAATTAAATTATAAATTGTTTAAATCTAATAAAAATTAATCAAAAAAGGTTTATAAACATTATTAAATCAAATAATCTATGACAAAAGAAAATAAAGCTATTTCAAATTTATTAAACCACATCTCCGCACTTGGTTCAAAAGAAATAACATTACTAATTCCAATCTTTTTTTTTCTAATTGATGAAAAAATACTAGCATATAAAATATTTTTAGGATTAATAATTATATATTCAATTGGAATAATAATCAGATTAACATATAATAAAGAAAGACCAAAACATAAACCAAGAAATAATATACTTCAAAAAATTGATGCAAACTCATTCCCAAGTATGCACAGTTCCCGAAGTACTTTTTTATTAATTATTCTAATTCAATACTTTGAATACCAAATAAAGATGATTGCATTTTTTTATATAATATATATAACAATATTATACGCAAGAATTCACAAAAAAAGACACGATTTTATAGATTTGGTAGGAGGTATTTTTTTAGGAATTCTCCCATTTTTTTTTATTTAAAATAATTTATAAAAATAAGAATAAAAAATTATTCTTCCTCAACTAATTTAGTTTCAACAGAATTAGAAATAACAGTTCCAGAAATTTCCTTCCCATCTAAAAAATTATTTAATTCACCTAACTTAGTTCCATGAACCATAGCAACCTTCATATTATTCTCATCAGCCATTTTAGCAGCAATAGGATCAATTGGGGAACTCATTCCAGGATCCCACTCCTTTGGTACTAAATCTCTATAATCAGACCATTTAATAGTTGAATATTTTTTAGCATCAGCATCAAGTCTTGGATCTGAAGTATACACATTTTCAATATTTGATAAATTAATAATAGACTCAGCACCAAATTTTTTAGCAATAATAGCTGCATCATAATCTGTTGAAAATCCAGGTTTCCAACCAGCACCAATTAAAATTTTTTCAGAAAATTCAATATCAATTAAATCTTCTTCATAATCTTTAATTAATTTCGGATGTGCCCATAACTTAAAAACAGTACGTAACAAATGTGCGTTAATTCTTGTAGCATGAATACCTAACCAATCCTTTTCCTCATTATCAAGACCAGACACAATCGCCGCAGACCCTTGATATTTCCTAGCAGTTTTTCCACCACCAGCAATTAAAATAAACCTATCTCCTTTCTCAATTCTTTTAATAATAAACTGCTTAAAAACTGATAAAAAATCAGTATCGATTTCCTCTGGAACAATTAAACTTCCACCTACTGCAATTACATGAAGACTCATAACTTAAAACTTACAAAATTAGTATTTAAATATTATGTAAAAAGAAAAGAGACAACAACAAAATTAAAAAAATATACTAAAAAATAAAATTAAAAAAACTAGTTAATAATTACATCAACTAAAGTATTTAACACTCTATTATAAAATAAAATTAAAACATTTGAATCTTTATTTCTATCAAAATCATCAGTTGCTCTTAACTTAACATCAAGTTGCGCTTCATCTCGCCCTGAAACAAAATCACTTAACTCAACATCAACAATATTCACACGACCATCAAATCCACCAACTAAAATTTCTTCATTATTAATAACTAACTTAATCACAGCAGATTTTGAAACATCTCCCTCAAAACTTGCTTGAACTGAATCAAAATAATAATTATTTAAAACTTCATAAACATTATCACCATAAATATCATCTAAACTTAAAACAATAGGTACATAACTTCCTGAATCTTCATCATCTACATCAGGAATACCATCACCATCATCATCCTCATCTTCACTATCAGGAATACCATCATTATCATCATCATTATCCTCACTATCAGGAATACCATCTCCATCAGTATCACCATCACCATTACAACCTACACAAGGATCTTCAGGATCTGGAATTACAATAATTACAATATCATCTTCATCAGTCTCACCAGATTTAGTTGTAATCTTAACATCAACATTATTCTCCCCATTATTTAAACTAACCTCACAAACAAAATTAAAATCATCAAAATCACAATCTCCATAACTAGTAGAAATCAAAGTAACTTCATCACTTGAAATATACTGTCCTTGAACAAAAGTACTTCTTGAATCAACAAATACATCATTACCAGTAAAATGAAATTCTAAAATATCAGCTGGAACACTAACATCATCACTTGACCCAAAATAACTTCTAGAAAATTCATTTCCAAAAGAATCAACAACTGTAATTTTATCACCTGGAAAAACTAATTCAATCTCATTACAATAACTACCTAATTTATTTGAACTATCACAAGAATCACCAACACCAATATCAACATCATTAATTAAAATTACGGAAACCTCAGACAAAGTCCCAAGTACTACAACCTTATCATCTAAAAAATAAATCTCAGGTCTTAAACCATCAACTGAAATTGTTTCCTCATAATTAAAAGATTTTAAACTCTCCTTTGTACCTTTTAAATTTAAATTTCTTAAACCACTTCGTTGAGCTGACACTAAACTTAAACTTTGAGGTAAAACTTGTTTTGAATAAACTCCATCATAACTATCAACATAACTTAAAATAATTGGATTATAATTTGAAATTGAACCTTTAAAAAAATCATCCCCTTCATCTAAAAACTGTAACTCTAAATCTGATGAATCAACTCCAACCCCAGAAAAAGTATAACTTAAAGGATTACCCATTAAATCCATTCCTGAAATTACAAGCTTTGAAGAACTTTCAAAAGTTACATAATTTTCAAAATAATTCCCAAACCGTTTACCATAATTAGAATTAACTTTAAAAGAATTCCAATCAAAATAACTACTCATAATTCTTCCAGAAACAACAAAAGTTTCAGACTCATCTAAAATTGGTCTTGAAATAAAATCTAATTCAATCTTAGGCTCATCAATCACAACATAAGAAAACTTTTGAGAAATTTTTTGTCTTGAACTATCAATAAAAATAAATTCAAACTCCCCAGACTTCTCAGTTAAACTAATTTCTAAATCTACTGAATTATCTTTATTAATTTTATAATTTGTTTGATCCTCAGAATCTAAATAAATATTTTCAAAAGCAATATTTTTACTTGGAATTAAATTTAAATTTTGAATTCCCAATTCATTAAAAAATATCCTAGTTCCTAAAACTGCTCCATCAATAGCAACAACTCCATCAATACTTACACTATCCTCAGCAATTTTAAAACTTCCAAAAACTTCTTTAAAATTTCCCGCTAAATCATAAACTAAAACACTATAACTATAATCTCCAACAGCAAGTCCCTCAACATCATACACAAAATAATTTCCTAAAACTTTTAAATTATCATTTGAAACATCAACACCATTTAACTTAAAAACAGTTTTACTAATATCAAAACCATATTCATCAGTAACTTCAAAAATAAAATTTTTCATAAAACTAGATAACTGTGGACTAACTACTTCAATCTCAGGATTCACATTATCAAAATAAATTAATTTTTCAACAAATTTTCCAGAAGGTCCAGATAAATAAACATAATTTTGCCCATACCTTAAATTACTAATCTCCAAACTTAAAACTCCACTAGAAGTTTTTTGTGTAGATACAAATTCCCCATTTAAATAAACATCAAAATTAATATCATAAACAGCTCCAATCCCAACATTTACACTATTAACACTTGTAAACTTTGGAACATTAAAATTAGTAAACCTAAATTCATCAGAAACATAATTAACAACCAAATTTTTAGTTTTATCTCCTGCCTTTACAACAATGATATTCTCACCTTGATTTAAATTAACAAAACCTCCAAAATTTCCAACCTCATCAGAAACCACAGGATTTCCAGAAATATAAACTCTTGAATTAGAAGCTCCAACATTTCCAGACACATAAATATTTCTCTTTAAAGTAACACCTGAAACAATTTTATTTAAGATATTATTATCATCTAAAATAACAGCAGATACAACTGGTTTAAAATTAATAACTGAATTACTCTTAGAAATAATTACTCTCTCAACAAATTCAGAAACTAATCCATTTTTACCAACACTTGCAAACTTAAAAAAATTAACTCCATTAACTAAATTTAAATTTAATCTAAAAGTTCCATCCGCTAAAACTGGAAACTTTTTAATTGTTGTTCCAAACTTATCTGCTAAAATTATTTCTTTAGCAAATAAACTAGAACCAAGAACACTAATACTATTTTTATCAGAATCCATATTAATAGGAATCACAGGTAAATTTGGTTTAACATTATCAAATAAATATTCCTTAGTAAAAGAACTTTTTTTCCCAGCTTTATTTGTAACAATTACATCTAAAACATAAACGCCTGGTTTTGTGAAAGGATTTAAATTTTTTACAACATTTGTATTTGTATTTACATCCAATTTAATTAAATTTTTAGTATTTAAACTATCATAAATTGACACATCAAAACTCTCAACATCAGAAGTCTCAATAAAATTCAAATTAAACGAATTAAATGGACTTGTGAAAACCTCACAAGAATCACTCCGGTCTGTATAAGAACATCCGGCATTAACAAAACTACTTAAAAATAAACTAAAAATTATAGCGGAAAAAATAAATCTAATATTCATAACAATTATATAAAAAAACAATTATTATAATTAAGTTTTAATTAAAGGTAGTAAAATGAAGTTGAATTTGAAAATTAAGTAAAAATAGAGTATAAAATAAATAAATATAATACATATATAATATCTGAAAATTAAAAAATAAGAATAATTATATTAATAAAAAAATAAAAAATAAAAATTAAATCTTTAAAGATTTAGCTTTCAAAACATCTTTAATAGTATCAATCAACATACCAGTTAATTCTAAATCTTGTAATTTAGAATTATCCACTAAATCTTCTCTTTTCATCTTTGAAACTACAAACTTTTTAGCTTTAAACTCAAAAATATTCTCACTTGAAAAATCAATTAAATAAATTTTATTATCAAACATAAATAATTCACATGATTTTGAATCATCATAAATTAAAGATAATTTTTTAGAATTCGCTTCAGTTAAAATATTAACATCTCTTAAAGATTTTAATTCACTTAATAGATTTCTAATTTCCTTTAAAACTTTATTAACTTCAATTGAAGTAATTTTCTTTTTATCAAAATCAACTTTAGCTTTTTTAATAGACTTAATTGAGTCTTTAGTAAATTTAGGTAATTTCCCTGAATCAATATATTCTACTTCAAAAGTTTTAACTAAATCTTTCTCACTTAAACCTTCAAAATTAGGTAACTGAGATAATTGTGTAATAAATTCTTCATAAGCATTATTAAATGAATCTTTTGTTTTATCCTCAGTAATAGAATCAAACATTTTCTTAATCATTGCTAAAAAGTTATCCGCATTTTTAAGCATTCTATCTAAATCCTTACCGCAAGTTTTAGACTCCTTATCATGTTCAAGAGACTTAAACAATTTAACAGCTTCCTCAAAATTATCATAATCTTTTTGTGAAATAACTTTATCCTTATCAACAAGAACTTCCTTAAAAATTTTAAGAGTCTCTTTAGGAGTTGTAGGATTAAAACCTTTCATCATTAAAACCGCTTGCGCAGGATTCAAAAAAGCATAATAAACATCATTCATAGCAATCTCATTAAACATCTTACGAGCTCTATCAACTAATTGTGTTCCCGCATTCATATGTAAATCAATAGCTTCAGCAGAAGGTTTAATTTTTCCTAATTTTAACAACTCTTTCCAAGCACCATAAATTCCTCTATCATAAAATGGAACTCCATCACGTAAAAATGTAAACATAACTGGATGTGCATCCTTTAACGCATCCCAGAAATCAGTTAACAAATAAACTTGAATATGAATTTGAATCCCAGTTACTTGCGCAATCTCCCTTGACATTTGCCAAATAATTTTAGTTAATTGATCCTTAACTTGCATTCTCGGCATTCTCTTAACATCAGTATCATCAATTACAACAAAAACATCAAAATCATTTGACTTTTCACCACGTAACCAACTTCCAGCTCCAGCATAAACTACAACATACTTCTCAAACTTTTGTAATAACATATTTCTATGAATATCAATAGTCTTTAAAGCGGAAATAAATCCTCTTGTATCATAATAAACAATTGAAGAACCAAGTCTTTTCATATCATCGTAAATTCCATCAAAACAATTTTCACGTAAATACTGAACAGTAGTTGGAAAAAAAGAAATATTTTTATCTTCAACTAATACAAATTTACTCTCCTCTTGCCCAGTTTGTTCATTTTTAATTTTTTCTTCCTTTAAAACTGAATCAAACTCTTTTCCAAAATAAGTTTTTGGATTAAATTCCGGTAAAGGTTTATCAAAATCATCATATAAAAAATTTAAAGTTAACTTATTAAAATCAGGTGTTGGAACATTATTTTTTAATTCAACATGCGGTGTTAAAAAAACTCCCATATCTTTTCCCTTAGACTTAGATTTCAAAACTTCAATAAACTTAGAAAACTTTTTCTCCTTTTTTTTCAAAGTAGAAACAATCTCGGGAGGTAATCTACTTAACTCCTTCTCAAATGTTAATGGTTCATCAGTTACTTTATTATCACTCATAAAAAAACTATAGAATAATAAGTTTATAAATATATTTAATTTAAGCAAAAAAAGACATTACAGTAAGACTCAGTAAACCTAAATATTTAATTAAATAAAAGTAAAAAATATTTATAAACTAAATAATATCAAAAATCCTATGAAACATATTAAAAAGATTAAAAAATCTAAAACTACTCAACACAAATATTTGTTTGGTTTAAGTGAAAAAGATTTTACAAAAGAAAATTTTATTGAAGGTGCAATTATTAGGCCAAGTATGCTACTTGCTGCACTAACTTCATTTATTTTAGGAATGTTTTTATTATTAATTGATAATTACAAATGGGGAGGAAGTCTGATTTTATTTTCATTCATCGTTAACCTATACGCGCTTTACCAATCATTTGGTGATGATGATACAATTTATAGAACTTTAAATATTGGATTTAAATTAGTTCTATTCTTATCAGAAATTATGGCATTTAATTGGACATTAATTAATATTCTTTAAATAAAATAAAACCTACAAAATATTTAAAAATATAATAAATAAATATTTAAAATATTTTTTAATTCTAAAACAATTAAACCAAAAATAATTACTTCAGTAATTCTTTTCGATACATATTAATATGTTTAAAAAAATTCAAATAATCATTTAATTGATTACTATCTTTAAATTCTACTTTCTCAAAATTATCTGATATATCAAAAATATCAGAATCTGGAAAACTTAAAATAATTGGTGAATGAGTAATAATAAAAATTTGATTATTTAATTTTGAAAGCTCTTTTAATAAAAATAAAAACTCAATTTGACTTTGAACACTTAAAGCAGATTCAGGTTCATCAAAAATATAAATTCCATTTTCTCTAACTCTATTTTCAAAAAAAGCTTTAAAGCCTTGTCCATGTGACATCTCTCTAAAATTTTTTTCACTTCCAGTATATCCATAAACTAATTCTTTTCCAGGTATTCCACTAGAAGTATAATTTTCAAGTTCATTTTCTAAATTAAAAAAATTTTCAGCTCTAAAAAAAAATGAATCACTCTCCTTAATTAAACTTTTATCCAAACTTAAAAAATCAGATAAAATCGGTTTTTCATTTTCATTTAAAATAAAATTTTTAGCTCCACCAAACTTATTTAAACCTAACTTAAAGCAAAGAGCTTCAATAAAAGT
The DNA here is from genome assembly GCA_035593235.1 of Phascolosoma agassizii. Lineage (NCBI taxonomy): Eukaryota > Metazoa > Annelida > Sipuncula > Phascolosomatiformes > Phascolosomatidae > Phascolosoma > Phascolosoma agassizii. Next base: position 9,191 of record JAVJHY010684589.1, on the reverse strand, counting down.
AGTTTTTCCTGAACCATTTTCACCTACAAAAAAAGTAACTGATTTATTAAAATTAATTTCAGAACCAGACTTAAAAAACTTAAAAACATCTAAATTAAAAGGAAATTTATTTTCATTAATACTCACATTATACTCAGATATATTATTTTTATTATTTTTACAATTATTATAAAAATCATAATTAAAACTTATACCATTAATAAACATAATTAAATAAATATTTTCAAATATAAATACTTTATCCTAAATATTTCAAAGTCACAACTAAATAATTATTATATTCATTTAAAAAACTAAAAAACTAAAAATATTTATGTTTAAAAACGAACTTCCAAAAATTAAAGAAGGTTTTTCCAAAGTTAAAAATGATATGTTATTTTTATCTGATAAAATCTCTCACAATTATTCTGAATTTGTATCTCATCATAAAGATTTATCTAATCAAATAAATCATATGTCAAATGAATTACAAAACCAAATCACACACATAAAAGAGCATATTAAAAACGCTCAACACAACCCACATCAAAATCAAATTACAAACCACGAACTAGAAAAAATTAAAAGTGAAATTAAACAATTAAAACAAATTGTAAATGATTCACACGGAGAACACTTAAAAATTTCATCACTTGTTGAAACTTTAAAACAAGCTAAATCAAATAATCACAATATAAATAATAATGATAATAAAAAAGATACAAATTCAATTGTTAATATGAAATCTGACATTAAAAAATTAAAAGAACAAACAAAAAGTTCTGAACTAGAATTATATTTACTAAAAGAAAAATTATCTCAAAAAGATGACGAAATTAAAGATTTAAAAGATATATCAAGAAAAATGTTTGACATTATTGATGATTTATCAAGAGTAGAACTAGATTTGGTAAATCACCAAATTAAAACTTAAATAATAGACAAAAAAATAATAAAATTAAAATGGACTTCGAGCAAAAAATCAAAAAAAGTGAAAATGAGCAAAACTACCATATTGAAAATTTAAAAATTACTAGAGAATTTTCAAAAAGACTCCTAAAAGAAATGGACCAATTAGTAAGAAGTATCGTATTATTTGGATCAAATTCTAGTAACACACAAAATAAAGATTCAGATATCGATGTAATGATTGTACTAAATAATGTTTCAGTATTTGTAACAGATGAATTAAAAGAAGCATATAGAATTATCACAAATTCATTAAATCAAGAGCTTGCAAATAATAAAATTCATATTATGACAATTAATCTTTCTGATTTATGGGATATGGCAAGAAAAGGAGACCCTGTTTTAGTAAATGTTTTACGACACGGATTACCTATTTTTGATAGAGATTTAATTGACCCATTACAATATTTATTAGAAATTGGAAGAATTAGACCAACAAAAGAATCAATCCATAATTATCAAACAAGAGCAAACACACTACTTGAAGAAACTAATAAACATATGCAAAATGCACTTTTAGACTTATATTACTCAACTGTAGACATTGTACACGCAAGCTTAATGTCAAAATTAGTTAGTCCGCCTAGTCCAAAACAAATGCCAGAATTATTTAAAAAAACATTCAAAGATACTCAATTAGAAAAATATTCATCAGCAATATTAGATATTTATGAACTATCTAAAAAAGTTGAAAAAAATCAAATTCAAATTACTGGTAAAGATATTGATAAATATACAAAAATTACAACAAAATTAGTACAAGAACTAAATAAATCAATTGAAAAAGAAATTTCAAATAACGATTTCGAATTCTAAGTCAATATAGCAATAAGAGATAAATTATATAAAAGAGAATTGTCTTAAATATATTATGGGTAAACAATTAACTGAAATTGATAAAAAAATTTTAATTTATGGATTTGAAAATATTACTATTTCTTATGAAGATATAATAAATAATATCAGTAATAAATTTGATAATGAAAGTATTGGAAAAATATTAGAAGAATTATTTATTTTTGGAGTTTATAGGAAAGAAAACAAATTTTATTTTAATAGTTTAGATATCGAATTACTTAATAAGTTTAATTTTAATTTGAATCATAAACTTTATGTAAATAATAATAAAATATTTGATGACGAATATTCTAGTTTTATAATTTTTAAAGATGAGGAAAAAAAAATTGATTTATATGAAAAATATAATCTTGGTTATTATTTTATTGGATGTTGTTTTTATGGTATTTTAGGATTTAAATATCATGTAAATTTAAAAAATAATATTTTACTAACTCTTATTTCCATCATCATTTTTTTAACTATATTTTTATCCATTTCAAGATATTTAAATAAGAGAAGATATAAAATTGATTTTAAATACAAAAAATTAATCAGTATTAATTTTATTGAATTACTAATGTATATGAAAAATATTGAAATTACAGATATAATAGAAAATAAAAAAATAGAAACTACAAAAAAAGATTTAGTAGAAATATTGAGTTATGGAACAATCAATAAATTAGGGTCATATAATTCAATTAAACATATTAATAATTTTACAGAATATATAATTAAGTATTTAAAACAAACTAATTTATTAAATAAAAATGATATTGAAAAATTTAAACAACATATTTTTCATCTATATTTTGTTAATAAAAATGAAAAATTTAAACATTTGTATAAATTCGAATTTGAAAATTTAATTAATAAAAAAATTATTAATTTTGAATCAATAAAGAGTAGATTTGATTTTTCAAATATAAGGTCTGAAAGTACATACTACATAATTAGCTTATCAATTACTACTTTAATTTCCCTAATTATTTCATATGAATGGAATATGTTTGAATTTATAGCAACATCTGGAGTTTTATTTGGAGTTATTAGGAGTATATTTAATAATAATAATAAGTAAATAAAAATTAGAAAATAACTAATTAATAAAAAAATCAAAGTTAACAGGATTAAAATAAAAATACATGCGAAGCCAAAATCGAATAATATATAATTTCGTTTTCAAATTTTTTCAAGAATGCTGAAATTCAAACACCCAATTATAGCATCGCTATATTGGTTAGTGTTTTAATTTTAGTATTATTGGACAAATATGGAAACTTCGTAAAGCGAAGAGAAAAAACAAAAAACAATCCCCTTTTTAAACAAAAAAGTATTCTATAAATTATATAACACTAAAAGTGTAAAAAACTAAAAAATGACATTCGAAATAACAATCACAAAAGACTACGAAGGAGTATCCCCTAAGGGCTACATTAAGAAAATGGTAGATGTACCATTTACAAAAGTTCACAAATTAATCAAAGAAAAAAGGTTAACAATAAACGGTAAAAAAATTAAAGGTGAAGTAAAATTAAAAACCGGAGATGTACTAAAATGTTGGCTTGACGATATTAAATTAAGAAATGAAAATCAAACTGTATCAATGACTGAAAACCAACAAGCTAAAAACTTAGGAATGGACACAATTTTCGAAGATGAAAATATGCTAATTTTAAACAAACAAGCTGGAGTTGTAGTTCAAGGAGCGCAAGACAACGACACATCATTATCATTACATCTACAATATTTGAAAAATAAAAAAAAAGACCTAAAAGAATTTAATTACTTTCACGTACACAGACTAGACAAAGACACATCAGGTGTTTTAGTATGTGCTAAAAACCAAATTGCATTACGAGAATTAAACAAAGTTTTCGCAGAAAGACAAATCACAAAAAAATATTTATGTTTATGTGATGGACAATTTGAAAAACAAGAAGGAACAATTCAAGTTAATATGGACAGAAATGAACAAGGTATGAAAGAAAAAATGTTTGTATCAAAACAAGGTGGGAAAAAATCTATTTCACACTACAAAGTAATTGATGAATACGAATTCAAAGATGAAACTGTAACAATGGTTGAAGTAGAAATTAAAACTGGACTAACTCACCAAATCAGAGTGCACATGAAATCAATCGGACACCCAATTATTTCAGATAAAATGTACGGTAATAATTACATTAACAAAGTATTTGAAAATAGTTTATCAAGACAATTCTTACATGCTCAATCACTTGAATTTGAATATAACGGAGTAGAACATAAATTTGTAGCTCCATTAACAAATGATTTAAAATCATTATGTAATAAATTAAAAATTATTAAATACTAATTTTTTGAATTTAAACAAAATAAAGTTTAAATTTTAAACCCTAAAATTAAATAAGACTAAATCTAATTATTTGTATGAACATTAAAAAATTTATTTATATTTATTCTATTTTTAGTATTTTCGCTGTTTCTCTTGGATTATTTATAATTTATGAAGAAAATGAAATTCCTAAAATTAATAATTTAATTGAAATTTCAGATAATTTAAATTATGAATCAATTATACTAATAGGAACAATTGCTGATAACCACCTTGAATTTTTAGAATTTATAGTTAATCCAAATATGCACACATTTAATAGATATGAACAAACTGAAAAAATACTAGAAATTGAAATAAAAATAATTGAAAAAAGACTTCAAACCCTTGAATCACTTAAAAAACATGACCATATTAATTTACAACATGAACATACAAATGATGAACTAAAAGAAATTAAAGAGAGTTTAAACATATTAAAAAAACATAAAACTGAGATTATTTCTTCAATTAAAAAAATTGAAGAAATAAAAACAAATTCAACTTTTAAAGATACTAATTTAGATATAAAAACTATTAAACAAAGACACTATCAAATTGAAGAAATAGATAATATTTACGATGAAATTAAATTAAATAAACAAGTTCTAACTTTTCTTGATAACCACAAAATAATTTACGAAAATTTATTAATTAAAAAAGAAACTGTAAGAAAAAGACATAATTATGAAATTACAATATTAATAACATTATTTACCATATTATCATTTACATCTATATATAAATTTAGAAATATGTTAATTCAAAATAACAAAAATAAAGTAAAAAAAATTAATAAAGAATAATTCCTAAAACTAAAACTATTTCAATAATAATCCATAAAATATAAGTTACAATTAAAGGTTTCTCTTTATGTTCAATAGCATAAGCTAACCAAATACAAGCTGTAATTAAATACCAACCCCAAGAAACTAAACTAACACCACTCGCATCTTGTGTTGACCAAATTGTATAAACTTGTGGAAGTGTCATAATTGGACCTGAAATCCCTACAAAATAAATTACCTTATCCAAAAATCTTTTTTTAGGTTCTGGATTTGGAAACTTCTCTAAATTTTGATGAATTCTTTTTCTCATATGAAAATGATGCATCACCTTACTAAAATCTACCATAATAAAAAAGTGAATCATATGTTTAAATATTTATCTTGTAACATAAAGTTTATAAACTTTTAAAATCATACATAAAATACGATGCAAAATCTAGTAAATTTTAAATTAACATCATTTGAATATGTATGGGAACAATTTACTAGTTTTTATTATTTTAATTTTTATTTCTTTAATCAAAAATAAACTCATTATAAATTAAAAGTTGGTGGAATCAAATCCAACTCGCAATGAAATCTGAGAAACCTGAATTCTTAAAAAGACTAAAACAAAATTTATTACTATATACTAAATAATTTATTAAAAATAATATTAAATAAATTAAAATAAAATTTTGAGATTAAAAATGACTAATTTAAATAATAAACAAAAAATGATGATACAAACTCACCGAAAAGAAATCCAAGATATTTTATCTGGAAAAGATAATAGACTCCTAGTAATAACTGGACCATGTTCAATTCATGACACAAATCAAGCAATGCAAATCGCACACAACCTAAAAGCAGAACAAGAAAAATATAAAGATACATTAAAAATTGTAATGCGAACATACTACGATAAACCAAGAACAGTTACAGGTTGGGAAGGTTTAGCATACGACCCAAATTTAGATTCAAGTTATAATGTAGAAAAAGGAATTAACCTTACACAAAAATTAATGTCAGATATTACTGATTTAGATCTAGCAATAGGATTTGAAATTGAAAATCCAGATATGGCTGATAACTTTATTCAATATGCTAGTTGGGTTGCAATGGGAGCAAGAAATTCAGAATCTCAAACAAATAGAAAATATTTATCTGGACTTCAAATGCCAGTTGGAGCAAAACATAGAAGAGATGGATGTTTAACAAGTGGAGCTCAAACAGTACACTCAATTAATAATCCTCATAAATTATATAGAAATAATCAATTAATCCAAACTCACGGAAACGAATACACAAGTATGGTACTAAGAGGACACGCAAATGGAAGTAACTTAACTGAACCTGAAATGATAAACGGAATTAAACAAATGTTAAAATTAAAAATCCCAAACACAAATTTAATTTGTGATTTATCTCATGACAATTGTTTACTTGATGGAAAAAAAGATTATAACCTTCAACCACTAAACTTTGAAAATACATTAGAATTAATGAAAAATAATTCATTACTTGAAGAACATATTAAAGGATTTATGATTGAATCAAATTTAAAGAGTTGAAATCAATCAATTGGAAATGGAGAAAATTTAGAATATGGAATTTCAATCACAGATGGATGTATTAGTTTAAAACAAAATTCACAAATCCTACAATCAGCACATAACTATATTAGTCAAAAAAATATTCAAAATAAAATTAAAGTTGCATAAATTTAACATTATAAAATATTAATATATAAATTAAATTATAAGTTAAAATTATATTCAACTGTATTTTATAACTTATCAAAAATAACACTCTTATATAACTAAATAAAAGCTAAATTAGTTATGTTACACTCAAGTAATATGCAAGATTTAGTTCATACTCTCTTGCATTCAAAAATGTCAAAAATTTATTTTTACCAAGCACTAATTTCATTTGTTACAAGTTTGGTTGGAATTTTTGCATCAGTATATCTTTACTCAAAAGGATTTAGTTTAGTAATGATCTTATTTTATTCACTAGGAATTTCATTAATGTATATTTTATGTGCACCGTTTGTAGTTTCAATAATTAATAAAATTGGAATGAAATATACTTTATTATTAAGTTCCCCATTTTATTTTATTCACCTTTTATCATTACAATACATCACAACACATCCAATATTTTTCCACACTCTTTGGATTTCCCAAGGAATATATGTATCACTATTTTGGTTTACATACAGATGTGAAGTAATTAATAATGGAAGTAGAAAATCAAGAGGAAATGAAATTGGAACTCTTCAAATCATTGCAACAATTTTAACAACAATTGGTCCAGTAATTGGAGGATTTTTTTTAGAATATTTAACATATACAAAATTATTAATTTTAGCAACTATATTTTTAATAGGTTCAAATATCCCATTAATATTATCAAAAGATAATAAAATATCAAAAATTAAATTTAAACACTCAGATTATTTAAGATTAATTAAAAAAAGAACTAATAAAAAAACAAAACTAACGCACATGTGTGAAGCAATCGATATAACTTTATCCCTATTTATTTGGCCAATTATTTTATTCATATTCTTAAATAATAATTTTGCTTCATTAGGATTAATGTATACAACATTATCAATTTTAACAATTATAGTTTTAATATATCTAAAAACATACATCGATAAACATTCTAAAAAAAAAGTATTATCAATTACATCAAAATTACTATCACTTGGATGGTTAACAAGAACTATTGTAATTTTAGTAGGAAGTGTATTTTTATACGTAGTTGAAAGTTTAACAAAATTATTTGCAAATGTTTTAACAATGACACTTACATCAATTTTTTATAATAATACAAACTCAAAAACTTTTCTTGAAGCTCTTTTAACAAGAGTATTATATTTCCACGGAACTAAAGTTTTATTTTCACTTCTATTAATTATAATTTTTACATTTGTTGAAAATAGTTTTTCAAATTTTACTACACTTTTAATAATTGGAGTTATTTCATCAATTGGACTAAACTCAATTTCTGAAAATGAAGTTTATTAAAATTTTAATTTTTAATATTTTTACTAGAAAATCAAATTTATAATCAAATTAAAATATAAAATTAAATAAATTTTAAAATTGCAACTTTCAATTCGTAATTACAAAGATTATAACAAATTAATATAAGAACTTATCTTACTGTAAATTATGTTACACAATACAAATATGCAATATTTAACCCACTCATTAATGCATAGTTCAATGAGTAAAATTTATTTCTATAGAGCTTTAATTGCATTTGTAACTTCATTAATTGGAATTTTTGTTCCAGTATATTTATACTCAGTTGGATTTAGTTTAGTTATGATTTTAATTTATACAATTTTTAGTACGATTTTACAACTTATTGCGACGTACAGTTTTCAGTACGTTTGTTAATTTGAGGTGTACAATTTTCAGTACGCTTTTACAACTTATTGCGACGTACAGTTTTCAGTACGTTTGTTATTTTACTTGAGGTGTACAATATTCAGTACGCTTTTACAACTAATTGCGACGTACAGTTTTCAGTACATTTGTTATTTACTTGAGGTAAACAATATTCAGCAAGCTTTGAAAGAATCTTTTATCAGAGTTACTTTTCACTCAAAGTTTAAACATGCCAATCTATAACACCCTAGATTCTTTACTTGGAAGTTTCCATCAAGGAGATGCAAGATTTGATATAACTGCAGGTCGTCAATGTGCCTGCAACTCACTTTTTGCAATATTTTGGTCAAAAGTAAAGTGTCTTTCAAATTGGTCAAAACACGATTTAGATATGGTTTTAACTGAAGGTGACAGGGTTTATAAATCATTAAACACAAATTTTTTCTTGTCTGTCGAGGATCTTCCAATGCATCTACAATTTAGAAATATTAATAAAGAAATCAGGTATTTAGAACTTTTGGATGGTGAAGCAACATTAGTTAGAGACTTTCCTTTTCTCAGAATACTTTTTGACCATTCAAATAACAGATTTTAATTGCCTCATGATTATAAATGGATTTACAATAGCAATATTGAAATCCCAATTTGATGACACCTGCTATCTATTTGATCCACACAGCAGGAATGAACACGGGCTGTCTGTTGCTAATGGGAAATCTGTGTTATTGAAATTTCCATCCCTCTTGGATATAGAACATTACATTCAGGTTCTTTACCTTGAATATCAAGGGAAAGAGAGTGTATGGTTTCAGCTCCAATTTGTTGATATTGACATGCAAAATGAAGAAAGATGTTAAGAAATCAATAAAT
>JAVJHY010683529.1:7067-17742 GCA_035593235.1 Phascolosoma agassizii | reverse complement strand
CCTCGCCGAGGGTCGAGATCGCCTTGGTCTTCGCGAGTCCGGGCGCGCCCTCGACGAGAAGGTGGCCGTCGGCGAGCAGCGCGATGAGGAGGCGATCGACGAGCGTCGTCTGACCCACGATCTTGGCATTGAGTCGACTCGAAAGTTCGGAAAATTCGGTCGGCACGGTTGGGTTGAGCTCCTTGGTTCATCGGACGCCGAGCAGCGCGTCCAGGTTCGAGTCGCACTCTACCGGACTCGGGTGGAAGGTCTCAACCAAAGTTCGCCGAGAGGGTCGTGCTAACCATCGATCGTTGCTCTCGAGGCCGAGCAAGGAGGTGGAACGAATGAAGCCATTCTTTCTGAGGTGGCTGCTCGGCGTCTTCGTGATCGGGATGGGGATCGCCGGGGTCCTTCTCCTCTGGCTGTGGCCGAGGCACGGATATTTGCCTCCCGCCACGGATGCGACTCGCGCCATTGCGATCGAGCGTGTCTCCGATCGCCCGATCCTCGACGTCCATTCGAGCGCACGTCTGACACGCCTCGCTGAGCGCGAGGGCGCCGTCAACATCAACGGCCCGTCGCTCATTCGCGTGCCGGAATGGTTGCCGGGCGCGCTCGGGCGTTACTACCTCTATTTCGCGCATCACAAGGGCGATCATATTCGGCTGGCATACGCCGACGCCGTCGATGGCCCCTTCATCGTCTACGATCCGGGGACGCTCGCTCTTGAAGACTCGCTCTTGAAGACTCGCTCTTCCCGACGAAGCTCGGTCAAGCGCAGACTTCCGCTGCGGCATTCGCAGCAATCCGCACACATTTTTCGGTCTATGTCGTACGCGACAGGTTGCTGCTGGCGAGGCGGTCGGCGGTCGCGGATCAAGCCATTCGGCGCGAGCGGGGCCTTCCGCTCGCCGCGAATAGCAAGCCGCATATCGCGAGCCCTGAAGTCGTCGTCGACGACGCGAATCGCCGATTGCTGATGTACTATCACGGCATGCTCGCGAACGGTGCGCAGTTTAGTCGCGTCGCCGTGTCGGCCGATGGCATTCGTTTTCAACCGCTGCCCGATTTGATTCCGAGTAATTATCTGAGGGCCTTTGACTTTCGGGGTGAGCATTTTTTGTTAGGCATGCCGGGTGTTCTCTATCGGTCGTCTGACCCGACGGCTGACTTCGTCCCCCGCGACCGCTTGCTCTTTGAACCCGAAATGCGCCACGTCGGACTCGTTCGACGGGGTGACCGTCTCTTTGTCTTTTGGTCACGGGTCGGGGATGCGCCGGAGCGGATCTACTTGTCGACGGTCGATCTCGCCGACGAAGACTGGAATCAGTGGCAAGCGACCGAGCCAACCGAAGTCCTTCGGCCGAAACTTGGCTGGGAGGGCGGAGACTTGCCGATCTATCCTTCACTGCGGGGCGAGTTGGGCGTGCCCGCAAATGAGCTTCGCGACCCGGACATCTTCGTGGACGACGATGGACAAAGCTACCTGCTCTACGTGGGCGCCGGTGAGCAAGCGATTGGCTTGGCGCGGGTGTTATGGGATGGACTGGGAACGGACACACGAGCCGCCGCCCAGGAATTGAGACCGGAGGCAGCAAGATGACACTGGAACTTCAGGGCGGCGTCGCAGTTGTGACAGGGGCGGGCTCCGGGCTCGGGGCGGCGTTAGCGCGTCGGCTCGCGGGGGCTGGGATGCGAGTCGCTGTGGCCGATATCGCGGCGGATGATGCAGAGGTTGCGGCCGCAGCGATTCGAAGTGGCGGAGGGGACGCGACGAGTTTCGGGGTCGACATGGGCGATGAGACTTCGATCATGGCCCTCGCTGAAGGAGTCGAGTCGCGGCTCGGGTCGGCGCAAGTTCTCTGCAGCAACGTGGGCGTCCAACAATTTGGAAAAGTCGAAGACCTCACGTGGCGGGATTGGGAGTGGGTCTACCGAGTCAATGTGTTTGGGGGTGCGGCCCTGGTGCGATGTTTTTTACCACAGCTGCGTCGGGCGAGTGGCTCACGAAGAATTGTCCTAACGGCATCGACCTCCGCGCTCTATCCCGCTTCGCATATGGCAGCCTACGTATCGAGTAAATACGCGCTCTTGGGGTTAGCCGAAAGCCTGCGTCTCGAACTCGCAGATGAGGACATTGGGGTTTCGGCGATTCTGCCGGGTGGAATGAAGACGAATCATTTGGTGAGCAGTCAGGAGGCAAAGCCCGATCGCGATTCGACACTTCCCGTTTTTACACCGGAAACGATTCGCGTTGTGGCTGCTGCTGCGGAAGGTGAAATGATCGACCCCGACCACGCAACGCGGAACCTTCTTGATGACCTCGCTGCGAATCGTCCCTACACAATAACGCACTACGTTCATCACGAGCCCGCCCGCGCGCGGATTTCAGAACTGGAGGAAGCTTTCGAGTTCGCTAAGAGAGAAGGCTCATAGGCTGGCCGGCTCCGTGCCTTGAGGAGTTAGGCGAGCGTCATCCAGTAAGCGATCGCGAAGATTGCAATGATCCCGTAGAGCGCGAGTAGAAAACGTCCGATCCACCGCCATGCGCCGCCTCGCCGCACGAGGATCACCGATCCCCATAACACGCCGACTACTTCTGCCGTAGCGAAGTAGATTCCGTAATGCGCGGGTTCCCAATACGAGATAGGACTCACGAAGTGCCAATTCGTGAACGGGAAGAAATGCGCGTGTGCGTCTTCGCGGTGGACGAAGAGATCCCCAAGGCAATGAAGTGTCATGCTGAAAAAGATTGCGAGTGCGCTGGGGGAACGGAGCCAGAGCGCGGTGGCGATTCCAATCGCAATCAGCGGAAGGCTGTTGAAAGCATCAAAGAACGCTTGCCATTGTGGGTCGAAATAGAGTTCGCCCCAGATCTGCGTCTCGCTTCGGCCAGCCATGAATCGTTGCCAGAAGAAGAAACCGAACATGGGTAAATCGGGAAGCAGCGCGCCGAAGCTGATCGGAAGCCAAAGTGACCGATGTCGACCGCGTCCAAGAGCGACGGCGCTGAGAACCACGTGTGCGGGTGTATTCACGGTCGAAAAGTAGCGCCGGATTCGCGATCGGCCTATCGCCCCACCGACACCGGAGAGGTAGACTCGAACGGACAACGGGAGGCGTCATGCAACTATCAAAGTTCGGTCAGAATATCGCGCACGTGAATCTCGCGACGGGTCACATCGAATCGAAGAGTGCACCGGAAGAATGGGTCCAGAAGTACATTGGCGCGCGCGGGCTTGGCGTTCGCTACGTCCTTGAGAATGGTCCCGAAGTCGACGCACTCTCACCCGACAATATTTTGTGTTTCATGAACGGCCCGCTCACAGGAAGTGAGATCAGCATGAGCGGACGCTGGGCGTGTGTGACGAAGTCGCCGCTCACCGGAACTGTGACGGACTCTCATCAAGGCGGCTGGACGGCTGCGCGGGTTCGCTGGGCGGGCTTCGACGGACTGGTGTTTGAGGGTGCCTCGGAGCGTCCCGTGTATGCGTTTATCGAGGACGGTGAAATCTCTCTGCGCGATGCGTCCGATTCGTGGGGGCTCGGGATTCACGACACGGTGGCGTTTTACCAGGAACGCTACGGGAAGAAGAACCTCTCAGTGAACGCGATCGGCCCGGCCGGCGAGAATCTGATTCGCTTCGCCGCCATGCTGAATGAAGACGATCGGGCGTTTGGTCGCGGGGGCACGGGCGCGGTGGCCGGCGCGAAGAAGCTGAAGGCGATCGTGATTCGCGCCAAAACCAAGAAGAGCATCGTTCCGGATCGGGATGCCTGGAATGGGGTCCGTCGCGAGGCGCTCGATGCGATTCGCGACGAGGCGAATATCACGAGTCCGAAAAAGGGAGGGCTCTCGGTCTACGGCACGAACGTCCTTATGAACGTGACGAACTCGATTGGCGCGCTGGGATCAAAGAACAGCCAGAAGACATCGTTTGGTGACCGCGCCGAGAAGATCAGCGGGGAATTCGTTGAGCAGAATATTCTGGTGGATGATCCCACGTGTCATGCATGCCCCGTTGCATGCAAGAAAGAAGTCGAAGTCAAAGAGGGGCCCTGGAAGGGGCTTCGAATGGAGAGCGTCGAGTACGAACCCGCGTGGAGCCTCGGAGCGAACTGCGACAACGACGACGTGAACGCCGTCGCCAAACTCATCGACCAGAGCAACGACCTTGGGCTCGATCCGATCGAGCTCGGCAACGCGCTGTCGATGTGGATGGAGGCGAGCGATCAAGGTTGGGTGCCGAAGGGACAAGAACTTGCTTGGGGCGACACGCAAGCGATGGTTGCGCTGACTGAATCGATTGCCGTGCGCGAGGGCGCCGGCGACGCGCTTGCCGAAGGTCCAACGTTGGCAGCTGAGTCGTTAGGCCACCCGGAGATCGCAATGGCGTGCAAGGGGCAGGCAGTGCCCGCCTACGATCCGCGCGGCATGAAGGGCATGGGACTTGGGTACGCCACGAGCAATCGGGGTGCTTGCCACTTGCGAGCCTACGTCGCAGCGGCGGAACTTGGTGTCGTGCCCGGCGAGGCGGATCCACTCGAATGGAAGGGCAAGGGAGAGCTGGTCAAGATCTATCAAGATCTGCACGCGTTTTCCGACAGCCTCGATGTTTGCAAGTTCTCGGCCTTTGCCCAAGACGCGAGTCACTATGCAAACCAATACGCGCTTGCGATGGGGATCGAATTTACAACCGACGACGTGATGGAAGCGGGGGAGCGGATCTACAATCTCGAACGCCTCTTCAACAACCGCGCGGGCTTCGGTCGCGGTTCGGACGTACTTCCCGCGCGGTTCACAACAGAGCCCTCGACGCAGGCGGGATCCAAGGGGCACGTCTCGGAGTTAAGTGAAATGCTTGGCGAGTACTACTCTGCGCGCGGATGGGATGAGGGCGTTGTGCCCGAGGCCAAGCTCGAGTCGCTGGGGATCGTATAGCGAGGCGTTCGGTTCAATTGATGCAAGTCCACTTCTTCGCAACGCTCCGGCCGATCGTCGGTGCAAGATCGATCGAACTCGACCTTCCCGAGTCGACGTCTGTGCAGGAATTGGTCGACGGCCTCGCAAAACGCTGGCCCGATCTCGTCGAACATCTCTTCGATGAAGAGGGGGCGCTCTCGCGACGCGTCAATATATTGATCGATGGGCGCAACGTCCGCTGGCTCGACGGTCTCGCCAGTGTGATCCCGAGCGGAGCTTGCGTGGATATTTTTCCACCGGTCGCGGGTGGCTAGCGCTTCGGGAACCAGGCGCGAACCCGCCCGCGATCCATTGCTGCATTCGTGTTGATAAACGGAGACTTGATGACCGTCCGAAGTTGCGTCCGCCCCGTCGGCCTCCTTGTGTTGTGGTTGGGTTTGGCTTGTTTTGGAACCGAGAATGCGATCGAAGGTGCGCGGCTGGGCTCGACCCGTTCGGAACCGGCGACTCTGGATTGGGAGTGGAAACATTATCTCGGAGACGCGGGCCGCTCCCATGCGTCACCTCTGCGTCAAATTAACCGCAAGAACGTGCATCGACTCGAGGTTGCCTGGAGCTACGACACGGGTCCTGTTAAGAGTGCCCTGAGCCAAATCCAATGCAATCCGATCATCGTCGGCGGCGTGTTATTCGGCACGACGTCTCGGTCACAAATCTTCGCACTCGATGCTGCCACCGGGCGCGAAATTTGGCGCTTCGATCCGGAGGCCAATGGCAGCCGGGCACAGGGACATAACCGGGGCGTTGTCTTCTGGGAAGGTCGCGAAGGCGGGCGCATCGTGATGGCGGCGGGCCAAGACCTCTGGTCGCTCGATGCGGGGACGGGCGAGCCCGATCCGAACTTCGGGGCCGGGGGACGTGTCGATCTTCGGTCGGGGTTGGCGCATGGCACCGACGGGGGCGACGTGACCTCGCCGACACCCGGTGTCGTCTTCGAGGATATGATCATTCTCGGAACGAAGGTGGGCGAAACGGCGGGTTCCGCGCCGGGTGATATCCGCGCCTACGACCTGAATACGGGGGCGGTTCAGTGGATCTTTAATCCGATTCCGCGACCGGGTGAAGTTGGATCGGAATCTTGGCCAGAGGAAGCGTGGCGCACACACGGCGGTGCGAATTCCTGGGCGGGGGCGACCCTCGATCGCGAACGCGGCATCGCGTTCTTCCCCACCGGATCCGCTACGCCAGATTTTTGGGGCGGTGACCGAGCGGGCGAGAACCTGTTCGCGAATTCACTGCTGGCGCTCGATGCGCGAACGGGGCAACGCCTCTGGCACTTTCAGTTCGTCCATCATGATCTCTGGGACAGGGACTTACCCGCGCCGCCCACCTTGGTGCGCTTCGAACACGAGGGGAAGATTGTCGATGCCGTCGCGCAGCCGACAAAAAGTGGCCACCTCTTCGTATTCGATCGCGCAAGCGGCACTCCGATTTTTCCAATCGAAGAACAACCTGTGCATGCATCGATCGTTGAAGGCGAGTGGGTCGCACCGACCCAGCCGATTCCGAGCGCGCCGCCGCCGTTTACGCGGCAACACGTCGAGCTTGATGACGGTGCCGGACGCGACCCTTCGTGGCAGCGCGTGGCGGCCGATCTTTCGAGTTTTCGGATGGGTGATAATTTCATTCCACCGAGTCTTGAAGGCTCGGTGATGTATCCCGCATTCGACGGCGGCGCGGAGTGGGGTGGCGCGGCCTGGGATGCCGAGGCTGGGCTTCTCTACGTCAATGCAAATGAAGTCGGCGCAATGCTGCGACTCATGGAGCGGGGGCCCGGCCAGAACCCGCGCAACGTCTATCTTGAAAAGTGCGGCGTCTGCCACGCCCCGGACCTAGCAGGGACGGGCGTCGGTCCGTCGCTGATCGGAATCGCCGAGCGTCGCACGCCGGTCGATATCTATACCTCGATCGCGCTCGGCGGCGGGCGCATGCCGGGCTTCCTCGACATGGATTTTCCGACGATGGAGCGCGTGACGGCCTACCTGATGGATCCTGAAAATATCGAGACCGCACTGGCCGCGCTCGATGCGCGTGCGGGAAGTAGTTCGAAGTACGTGAGTGCCGGGTATGTGTATTTGCGCGACGACTTGGGTGTGCCGATCAACCGACCACCTTGGGGCACGCTCACAGCCATCGACTTGGCGAGGGGAGAGTTGCGCTGGCAGATCCCGCTCGGTGAGTATCCGCAAATGGCCGAGCAAGGCCTTGTCGATACCGGGTCTGAGAATTACGGCGGCCCCGTCGTCACGGCAGGCGGGCTCCTTTTCATCGCCGCGACGGCGGACGGGAAATTTCGCGCATTCGACAAGGCAACCGGTGAAGAACTCTGGGAGACGGAGCTGCCCGCTGCGGGTTACGCGACACCGTCCACCTACTCTGTCGCGGGGCGGCAATATGTCGTGATCGCGGCGGGGGGCGGTAAGCTTGGAACGCCGGCCGGCTCGAAATATGTGGCCTTCGCTTTGCCGACGGATTCTGTGGGCACCCGCTAGTCCACACGACCGTCTTCGCACTCACTCAGTTTTGAGTTGAAACGGACAAGGAGCTCGATAGTTCAATGTACCGATTCGAGTGCCCTGCGACTTTTCTCTCGATGGTCTTCTCCATGGTTTTCGTGATGGCGAGCTTCGCCGGCGCCGACTTGCTCGTCGCGAACAAGAGCGAAGCGACTCTTTCCCGAATCGATGCCACGACGGGGTCGGTTGCTGCGGTCTACGCGACGGACTCGGGGCCGCACGAGGTTGTCGTGCATCCCGATCGACCATTCGCAGTCGTGAGTAATTACGGGTCCGATTCGGATCCCGGCCATACGCTGACGGTCGTTGACTTCGACACTTCCACAGTTCGCACGATCGACCTCGCGCCCGAGTCGCGGCCGCACGGGATGGCTTGGCTCTCGGATGGCAAGCGCCTCGCGGTCACGACGGAGGGACGCAATACCGTCACGATCGTCGATGTCGAAAGTGGGTATCTCGATCGTGTGATTCCGGTCGGGGGCGAGCAGCCGCACATGATCGTCCTCGATGCCTCGGATCAATTCGCCTGGGTCACATTGATCGAGTGTGGTTGCGTCGCGAAGATCGAGCTCGAGACGGGCAAGGTGGCTTTCCTTGAAAAGTCCGGTGATGGCTCAGAAGGGATCGCGCTTTCCGCCGACGACGAGACTCTTTGGGTGACCCACCGCGGCGAGGGGAGGGTGTCCGCCTATGCCGCCGACACGCTGACCGAGAAGGCTCGCATTGATGTCGAAGGGATGGCGATTCGAGTCGAACTCGATCCGTCCGGTGAGGTTGCGATCGTTGTTTCTGCGACGGGCGGCACGATTACAAAAATCGATGCGCGGAGTTTCGAAAAAGTGGGCGAGCTCGATGTGGCCGGCGACTGGGCGTTCGCAACCGGGCGCTTCATGGGTGGGCTCTTCGGATTCATGCCCGTGCCAGTGGGCGTACAATTCGACCCCAGCGGAGAAATAATCTACGTCGCAAACTCGTTTGGTGGGGTCATCGTGGTCGTCGATGCAAAGACCTTCGAGATCAAGGCGAGCCTGCGCGCAGGCGCCGAGCCGGACGGAATGGATTGGCTCGAGATGCGCGACGAATCGCGGTAGCGAAGGGGAATAGGTGGCAGACCGAAAATTTTCGCTGGGGCAAACGCGCGCCCGCAGGAAGCGCGACGTCGCGCTCGGCTACCGGATTTTCGCAGCGCAGCGCTGGGGCGATACCGCGGACGGACATATCAGTGCCCGCGATCCTGAAAGGGAAGACTGCTTTTGGATGCTGCGTTTTGGCGTGTCATTCCATCAGGCCCGAGTCGAAGATCTCGTGCTTGTGGATCCCGCTGGCAAGGTCGTCGAGGGCAATGGGCAGATCAACATCGCTGGGTATTACATTCATCACCCGCTGCTTGCGGCGCGTCCAGAACTCGTGAGCGCGGCCCACGTGCACACAGGCTGGGGGACACCCTTTGCGGCCGAGCGGCGCCCGATCCTGCCGATCACGCAGGAATCTTGCATCTTCTTTGAAGATCATGCGCTCTTCGATGATGAAGAAGTTCAGATTCAGAGTGTCGAGGCCGGTGCTCGAATTGCGTCTGCGTTAGGCGGCCATCGCGCCGTCATTCTTTGCAATCACGGGCTGCTGACTGTGGGTGAGCACGTGTCCGAAGCGGTTGGCACCTTTGTTCTCATGGAACGTGTGGCCGAAGCGCATATGAAAGCGCGAGATGCGAAGCCGATTTCGGACGCAGCGGCTCGTTTTTCGAAAGCAGACTTGGTGCGCGGCGGTGCGGGGCGCGTTCCGTTTCGGAGTTTAGTGACTCGGCACCTAGGCTCACCTGAAGTCGTGGAGGCGAGCGAATAATGGGGATTTCGGAGATCGACTACGAGTCCTTTGATGCACTCGGGTTGGCGGCACTCGTCGCCAAGGGTGACGTCACCGCAGAAGAGTTGCTCGAGGCCGCGATTGAACGGACGGAGGCTCGAGACGGGACTTTGAATTCAATCGTGATTTCGATGATTGACGAAGCGCGTGCCGCGATCGCTGCGGGGCTGCCCAACGGCGCCTTTGAGGGCGTGCCATTTCTTCTTAAGGATCTGCATCTGTCTTGGCCGGGCGTGCCACTCACGAACGGATCAGTGCTTTTTCGCGACCATGTTCCTTCGGTCGAGAGTGAACTGGTCGCGCGATACCGCGCGGCGGGGCTCGTGGTATTCGGCAAGACACATTCGCCGGAACACGGACTCACGACATCGACGGAGTCGACGCTCTATGGTGTCACTCGGAATCCGTGGAATCTCGAACACACGTCCGGTGGCTCTTCCGGTGGCGCATCGGCGGCCGTCGCTGCGGGCATTGTTCCGCTTGCCAATGCCAGCGATGGCGGTGGGTCGATTCGGATTCCCGCTTCCTGTTGCGGGCTCTTCGGAATGAAGCCTTCGCGTGGTCGAACGCCTATGGGGCCGCATGTGGGGGAAGGCTGGAGCGGTATGAGCGCTGTGCATGCCGTGAGTCGTTCGGTCCGCGATAGCGCGGCGCTGCTCGATGCGACGGCGGGTTCGGACTTGGGCGCGCCGTATGCGGCGGAACCTGCCCGCGGCGCTTTTCTCGATGAGGTGACCGAGTCGCCGGGACGCCTGCGGATTGCGCTCCAGCGCAGGGCCTGGAACGGGATGGATGCGGAGCCCGATTGTGTGACGGCGCTCGAAGATGCGGCCGGGCTGTGTGCGGATCTTGGACACATCGTTGAGGAGGCCCCCTTTGATGCGGATGCTGCGGCGCTCGGGGCGGCGACGATGACGATCATTAGTGCAAACACGCTCTCGATGATGGAGTCTCGAGCGAAGGAGTTAGGCCGACCGCTTGTGGAGGATGACGTCGAGCCAGCGACCTGGGGATTGGTTGGCTTGGCGCGACAGCGGACATCAACGGATTATGTCAACTCGCTGCGCACGATTCATGCAGCGGGGCGGGCCCTCGCGGCGCATCTCGAGAACTACGATGTGATTCTGTCTCCGACGATGGCTGCGCCGCCGGTGCGTCTCGGCGTGCTGTCGCTTTCCAATATGGACCACGAGAATCGGGCGCAGGCGCTGCTCAAGACGGTCGGCTTTACGCAGCTCGCGAACGCGACCGGCAACCCGGCGATGTCCGTGCCTCTTTGTTGGAACGACACGGGGCTGCCGATCGGGGTGCAGTTTATGGGACGGTCGAA
>JAVJHY010682476.1:277-17743 GCA_035593235.1 Phascolosoma agassizii | reverse complement strand
GACGGCCCCTCAGACGAGCGAACCAACGGCCGCCTGACGTCGTCTCATCTCTTCGCTTGACCTTGAACCTCGAATCCCAGAGAATCCCGCCGCCTCGCGCTCACGCCGGGGAGGGAGAGCCGTTGATGTCCGAAAGCCAGAATCGAATGCCCGCTGTGTCGCCGAGCGACCGCATCGCGGAGGCCTGCCGGGTCCCGCATGGATTGCTCCTGCGCGGCGCCCTGATTCTCGTCGCGCTGTCGATGTCCATCGCCGTCACATCCTCGGCCAGCGCCGCAGGCGAGCCGAAGGTCCTCTTACTTCCCTTTGTGGTGCACAGCGCCGAGGATCCCGCCTACGTGCGCGGCGGTTTGGCGGACATGCTGAGCGCCCGATTTAATCGAATCGGCGCCGTCGACCTCGTTCGTGAAGAAGACGCGGAGAAGGGCACTTCGAGTCTGCAAACTGCACTCGCGACCGCGCGCAAAGCCGGCGCTGACTACGTCCTTTTCGGCTCGTTCACCCGCTTTGGGAAGGGCGCCAGCCTCGACGTCCAGTGCGCACCGACCCAGGCCGGTCGCAGCCAAGAACCCCTGCGCGAGATTTTCGTTCATTCCGGCAGCATCGGAGAGATCATTCCCGATCTCGATGAACTCGCCGGCAAGGTCAGTCGTTTCGCCCGCGGCGAAATCGTCGACCCGGGGCCGGCGGCTCCGGCAGCGGGCACTCGGGCGGTTCCGTCCCGCGATGTCTCGGATTTGACCCGTCGCATCGAGCAGATCGAGACTGCGATCGAGTCCTTGCGGGCAACGGTCGAGGGCGCTGCGACGGTGGCTGGACAGTAGTTCTCGGTTCGTGATAGAGGCCGATTCGGCTCGTCGCGCCGAGTCGCGTGGGCGGGCGATATCGGCCCGCCCCTGCTAAATTCCCGCGCCGTCGAGGCGGTCTCCAGCCTTCGCGCGATGCGCGAGTGGGACGCGACGCAGCCTGTGGCTTGGGCTCGGCAAGATGTTGCGTTGAAGTATTGAAAGCGCTGAAGTCGAAGTTGACTTTGAAGAAGTGAAATGAGATCGAGAGATCTTGTGGCGGTGTAGCTCAGTCGGTTAGAGCGACGGCTTCATAAGCCGTAGGTCGGTGGTTCAAGTCCACTCACCGCTACCACTTTCAAGTCCCTGATATCGTTGCATTTTGCACTCCCCCAGTGCGAAGCAAAAGTGCCGCACCCTCAATGCGAGGTTGCGAATAGGGTGCGAAGACGTGGGCGAACCGAACCAGAAGCAGCATACGGTGCATGCGAGCTACCTGTGTGGTTTCGCCACGCCCGCTACGCGGCGCAAGACGAAACGAAAAAAGCGTGTGTTGGCACTCGACTTGGCGATTGGCGAATGGGGTGTCAAGAAACCGCGCGAGACGTTCGTGAGCCGCCGCTTTTACGACGTGGACCTTTCCTCCGGAGAGACTGACTTCGTCGAGAGCAAGATCCTGCAGCGACTCGAAGACTTCGCTGCGCCCGTTATTCTGGAACTGGCCGATGCCGCGGCCGCCTGGGTCGACGGGAGAGGTGGGGAGTTGGAGCTTACGCCGCGCCAGCGTGAGGTGTTGGCGTTCTTGACTGCCATGATGCACGTCCGAACAACCGCCGCCCGGCAGAGAATGACAGACACCGCGGACGCATTCATTCGGGAATTGGTCGACCGCACGCGCAAGGAGCCTCAATCGTTTCGAGAGGCAATTGAGGCGGCCGGAATCGAAATCGGCCGCGACCTCAGCGCTCAGGAAGTTGAGAGCGCTCGTTTGCTGGGAATGACTGGCCTCGAGGGGGATTTCGACGAAACTTCGAAAGTTGTCGCAATGGTGAAGGGGCACGGCGAGGTCGCTCAAATTCTGCTTGAGATTCCGCCGACTCTGTTGGTTGCCGGGCGGTCTGCCGGAGTGTTTGTGACGTCAGATTCGCCGGTGTCGGTCGATCCGCACGATCTTCCCGTTGGCGAAGTCGTAGCGGCAACGTTGACCGGGGAGGGGCAATCGATCTTCTTGCCCCTCAACCCGCGGGTTGCTTTGAGGTACGACAAGCTTTTAGGCCCCGGTCGGTGCGCGGAAGCCAGTGCCTACGATGTCGGAACGGTCAATGCTGCGACCGCTCTAACTAACGCGTCCTGCGTGATTTCTTCAGTCAACGACTTCCATTGGCGACGAGGCCGCGAGCGACTTGCCTGGAGGGATCTAGTTGGCGAATGGGCGGGCATTCGTGAACCGCTGGCAGCAGCGCATCGCGAGCATGCAGTGGGGGTTGCTTCGGGAATGGCGGATCGCATCACGCAGTCAGCCGAAGAGGATGGATTCGAGCTTCTTTGAGGGCGTTCTCTGCATTCCAGGAAGCACATGCCCGTAGCGATCAAGGGTAAATGCAACCGTCGCATGCCCGAGCCGCTCGCTAACGATTTTCGGGTTCTCACCCGTGGCGAGAAGTAGCGTCGCACACGAGTGCCTGCAGTCGTACCAGCGAAATGTCTTGCTCAGATTTGCCGCCGCAAGAATGGGCTTGAGCGTCCGGTAGGCGAGGTTCTGACCGTCCACAGGGCCGCCAGTGTCATGCGCGAATACGAGATCGAGATCTCGATACGCGGCCCCAAGTGGTGTGTCCCGTGTTTTCCGGAGTCGGATAACTGGATTTTGCTGCCGTTTGTTTGGGCTCATGGGCGGCGGCGCCGGTCGAACGGCGGGCTGACGGGGAAGCCAGAACGAGTTTCGAATTCATGACGTTAGTCAGGCAAGTACGTCCTACTAACCGCTATCGAGTCGAATCGTGTTCGGTACCGAATGTGGCATGTTCCCCGTTGACCTCGCCGTAACTTGCCAAGCTGACGCTCACGGTGGCCCTAGTGCAATTTGGTTGACTCGACTGCCTGCGTAGGCCAGACTGTGAAGCCTGGGAAGAGGTGATCGGCTGGAGAATTCATGCCGCCGCTGCCTAGTTCCTTTTCCTCCTCCTCCATTCGACGCGTCTCCGTTTTGCTCACCGCGCTCGTGATGTGCCTGTCGATCGGCGCACCCGCGCAGGCGCAGACTCATTTCGTGCCGCCCGGATCGGGTGATTATTTCGATCCCGCGAATTGGAGTGGCGGTGCCTTGCCTGCCGCCGATGGAAACGTCCGGATTGCGGGCGGCGGAACTGCAATCGCATCTGACACGTCTCCTCTCTTTCCAGCGCCAGGAACGATTCTCCAGTCGACGATTCTTGAAGTTGGGAGCCATTTTATCGCGCCCGGGACAGCAGCCGACGCGTCCGGCACGCTCGAAACGATCGGAGTCGACGTCCAAGCTGGATTCTTGTCGATCGGTTCCGGAGGCTTCAATTCGTTCACGCCAGGAACGCTGAGCTACAAGGGAACGATGAAGGTTCAAGGGAACCTCACGACCGGAAACAACTTGTTGCTGAGTAGTCTCGGGGCGGAGGCCGCTCAGGGGACCGGTCTCCTTAACGTCACCGGGAACTTGATTCGAGACGTTGCTGTCGACCCAGCTCCGGACTCATTTGGGCGGACGATCCAGATCGCACGTTCGGACTTGAGTCGCGAAGGTCAGGTTGCGAATGGAACGATGACGGTGGGCGGCGATGTCCTTGGGTTTTCGGGGATTCGAATCGCCGATGGCCCGGGCGGTGCATCGCAAGGATCGGTCCATATTGGAGGTGACTTCGATACTTCCACGCCGCCGCAAATTCCCGGCTTCCCAAGGAGAATTGGCTTTGCGTCGATTGCGCACGGGGAGGGGACTGGAATCCCGACGACCTCGCGCTGGACCGCGGACCTGAACATCGGCGGGAACGCGACGGTGCAATTCGATCTCGCGGTCGCTACAACCGGCATTGCACGGGGCACTGTGAATGTGGGTGGCGACCAGACGGGACTCCTGAGGGTTGGGGTGACCGCGTTCGGGTCGATGGCAGACGCTGACGGTTTTCTGCGGATCGATGGCTCATCGCATGCCACGACAACGACATTCGCGTTGAGTTCAGAGATCGGCAACGCGGGTGGAGTAAGCAACAACCGCGCAGTCGGGCGCGTTGAAATCGGCGGCGACTCGAGATTCGACGGCCGGCTTTTGCTCGGTACGCAGATCTCGGGAGGCGGTCCAGGACCTATTGGTCCTCCCGTCGAGAATAATTTCGCTTCAGGCGATCTCATCGTCGGGGGCGACCTCTCGATCGCGAATAACATGATTGTGGGGCGGATTAGCGCGCCCGGATCCGCGCGCGGTCGGCTCGAAGCGCGCTCGATCCAGAGCGGGAAGCTCGTCGAAATCGGTATCGCAAGAGGCACTGCTGGACCGGCCGACGGATTTCTTCTCAGCCGATCCGGCGGCATCACACAGGCGGACGCAAGCGGGCCGGCCGGCTCCAAGCTCATCATCAGCGATTCCCTTGCGGGATCCGCAACCGGACATGTCGAACTCACCGGCGACCTTCTTGGCTTCGAGCAAGTCGTCGTCGGACGCGCCGCAGGCACCGGCGTGTCGAATGCGACGCTGAGGGTCCATCAAGGTGTGGTTCGAGCTGCGATTCTCGAAATCGCAACGCAGGCCGAGTCCGGCATCTCGACAGGCAGAGTCATCCTTGATGAGAGCCGCATCGAAATTTCTGGAAGCATCACGATGGGGGCAGGAAGTGAATTTCAAATCACGCTTGCTTCGGATCCCCTCGCGCTGGCCCTTCCTTCCGTCGTTGGATCCGCGATCGTGTTAGGTGGGAAACTCGATGTCTCATTCCAACAGCCCTTCGCTGGCTCTTCGATCGATCTAATGGAATCTGCATCGATCGGCGGGATCGTGGGCGCATTCACCTCCCTCACGGTCACAGGTCTGGATCCAAGCTCAGTCTTCCGGCTCGCGATCGAGCAGAAGTCGACATCCGAAGGCTTTGTGGACGTGTTGCGCCTACACATCGTTCCCGAACCTTCGTCGGCGCTCCTGATCGGCGTGGGGCTCATCTTGCTAGGTCGAACGCGACGCCAAAGCTGACGGGAAACCGTCCGCATCAGAAAAACGCCCGAATTCGCCCCCACCCGCGGAACCTTTCTGTCGCCGTCGGTTCTTTTGGTGGGGGCAGAAATGCAAGATCCTCGTTACGCACAGATCGCCGTTCTGACGGCACTCGCTTGTTGGGGCGCGGCTTCGCTCGACTTCGCGCTCGAGAGTGAGCGTGTTGTTGTGACCTTAGGGACGGCGTTGCTTGTGCAAGCCTGCGGCAACGCGCTGCGGGGCGAGCGATTCGATCCGCGGAGTGCGCTGATCTCGGGCCTGTCGTTGGTGTTGTTGCTGCGTGCGGCGGAGCCCGTGTTTTGTGTGCTGGCTGCGGTGCTGGCAGTCGGTGCCAAGTTTGTGTTGCGATGGAACGGGCGCCATCTATTCAATCCGACGAATTTTGCACTCGTCACACTTCTCCTCGTCAGCGACTCCGTCTGGGTTTCTTCGGGACAGTGGGGGAGCGGCGTGGTCGCAGTCGCCTCGTGTGTGGCCGCCGCGGTTTGGGTTCTACCTCGGGTTCGCGGTGACGTCACGATCGCCTTTATGGGCGCATGGTCGGCCTTGTTATTCGGCCGCGCGATTTGGCTCGGTGACCCTCTTTCGATTCCCCTTCATCAGCTCTCGAGTGGAACGCTCTTCGTCTTCGCGGCCTTCATGCTCTCGGATCCGCGCACGATTCCCAATTCACGCGGCGGCCGAATTCTCTTCGCGTGTCTCGTCGCCCTCGCTGGCTTCATCGGCCGCTTCGAGTTCTTTGAGCCGAACGCGCTTCTCTTTAGTCTCGCGGGAGCGGCGCTTGTCGTCCCCGCAATTGATCGTTGGCTTCCCGGTTCGGTCTTTCACTGGCCGGGCAAGTCGCATTCCGCTTCGAAGGAGCGGGACGGAAAGGAAGGAACTCATGAAACGTCTTCAAACGAACCCTCTTCAAACGAAAGAGCAGCGGACGAGGCATTCGACGAATCGGAGCGCCCCGGGTGGAGTCGCGAGCGCGCGACCGCTTGGCGTCCGGCTTCTCTTTAGCGCGCTCGCGATTGCGCTGATCGTCCCGTCGATGGCGCAGGCCTTCTGCGGATTCTACGTCGCAAAGGCTGACACGAAGCTCTTCAATCAGGCTTCGAAGGTGGCGCTCGTGCGCGACGGTGGTCGAACGGTGATCACGATGGCGAACGACTATGAAGGCGAGCCGAATGAGTTTGCGATGGTCATCCCGGTTCCGGTGATTTTGAAAGAGGAACAGGTGCATGTCGCGAGCCCTTCGCTGCTCGATCATCTCGATGCCTACACGGCGCCTCGATTGGTCGAGTACCGGGATGAGGATCCCTGCTCAGTGCATCGCTTCCGCGACATGGCGAAGTCTTCAGCCGGCCGCCCGCTTCCGGAAAGCGTGGCCTTGGATGCGGAAGAGTTGGGGGTCACGATCGAAGAGTCGTTCACGGTGGGTGAGTACGACATTCTGATCTTGTCGGCGGAGGAAAGCGACGGCCTGGCGACGTGGTTGAAGCGGAACGACTACAAACTTCCGCGGGGTGCCGAGAAAATTCTCGCGAGTTACCTGAAAGACGACATGAAGTTCTTCGTCGCGAAGGTGAACCTCGAAGAACAGAAGCGGCTAGGCGCTGCGAGTTTGCGGCCGCTGCAAATGGCCTTTGAGTCGAAGCGATTCGGGCTGCCGATTCGGTTGGGGACACTGAATTCGCGCGGCGACCAGGATCTTTTCGTGTACGCGCTGACCCGCACCGGACGCGTGGAAACGACGAACTACCGAACTCAGCGCATTCCGAGTGATCAGGAAATTCCGCCCTATGTAGAAGCGAAGTTTGCGGACTTCTACCGGGACATGTTCGCGACCGCGACGAAGAGCGACGGCGGACACGGCGTCTTCCTCGAATATGCCTGGGATATGGGTTGGTGTGATCCCTGTGCGGCCGATCCACTTTCGCCCGCGCAACTTCGGGAACTCGGTGTCTTTTGGTTGGACGGACCGACGCCGATGGATCCGCGCCGCGGACGGGTCGCGCCTTCGCCCGCGCAGAACGTTTTCGTGACGCGTCTTCATGTGCGCTACGACGCGAAGAGCTTCCCGGAAGATCTCCAATTTCAGACGACCGGGGATCGAAGCAACTTTCAGGGACGTTATGTGATGCGCCATCCCTGGGAGGGGACTTCGAGTTGTGAAGCGGCCGAGGTCTACCGAAAGGAACTGAAGACGCGTCGAAATCGCGAGGCGACGACACTTGCGAAGTTGACGGGCTGGTCACTTGCAGACATTCGGAAGGCGATGCGGCTCCCGGCGGACGGCAGCGACGGGCCGGGAACCGGTGGTGGAATGGATCCGTGGTGGCGTCGACTCTGGCCGAACGGGTAGCGGGCAGGGTGGCGAGTCGGCGAATGGCGGGGAAGGTCGGAGAATGTTGAGTGTTAGTCGATCAGGTTTTCGCCGCCATCGTCGAGTTCGCCCGGTCGCTGCCAATAGTTGAATTGCGGCGTCCATTCGGATGCCGCAATTCCGGCCAGGCCGAGCACGTTCCAGATCGAGCAGTAGAGATCGCCGGGGCCGAAGACGGCCGCGCCCCGCCGCAGGATCGAGTCGCCGTCGCGTTCGTAGACGACTGCGCCCGGCATGTTGGCCTCTCCGGCCATCACGGTTTGATCGCGGATGTAGTCGCCACCCGCATGGGACGCAGTGCGGAATCGCCAGTTTCTCGAATTCGCGAAGCGGCGCTGGACTTCGGGCGGGTCTTTGGAAAGGAGGGCGACGGCAAGCGTGGATTCGAGATGGGGCAGGAAGGGGTTGAGCCCGTCGCCCCAAAGGGTGCAGTAGCGACAACCCTGACCCATGTTGTGAATCACGAGAAGTTTGTCATGTTCGCCGAAGAGGTCGAGAAGCGAGACCTCGCCCTCGAGCGTTGAGAATGTGTAATTCGGGACGGGCGAGGTCGGCGCGTCCGCCCGGAGTTGATTGAGTTCATTCGTCAGCTCAAATATCTGCGCTTCAAGTTCGGTGATTCGATCCATGCCCATCGCTCGCCCTCCACCCAATCCGTTAGTCTAACCCGGGATGCATTCAGGGGCGAAGTCGGACGCTCGTCCCAGTGGCGTTCATAGAACATCCATCCGAGATTGGAAGTCGGAGGTCGAGTAATGCGATTCGTCGCCCTGTCGAGAGTGAATTTTCCGCCAGAGTCACGTGAGGACGTGCATGCGGTCGGTCTGCGAATGCTCGAATTGGCCCGGCGCCAGCCCGGCTTTGTTTCGATTGCCTTCCATCAGTCTCGAGAGGCCGATGCAACGATGATGATTTGGGAATGGGAATCTGAAGCGGATCACAAGGCGTGCATGGCGAGTCCGGATTGGGGCGAGATCATGGCCTCGAGTTCGTCTGTGTTCGAAAGGCCCGGGACTGGATTCTCGATCGAGACGTTCGATCGGCTCGCATAGCGCATGACTAAATGCGGGTGCTTACGGGATGTCCCGCAACCGGAGCGCGGTGGGCGTTAGCCCATCCCATACGTTGCGCCGCCGTCGAGCTTGATGATCGATCCGGTCGCATAACTAGAAGCATCGCTCGCAAGGAAGAGCGCCGCACCGACGATTTCATTGGGCGCGCCACCCCGCTTCAGGGGCAGCGAATTTTCGAGATGTTCGAGTGCGCCTTCGGGCCAGGCGTGGCTGATGTCAGTCAAAAACGGGCCAGGCATGATGCAGTTCACACGAACCTTGGGCGCGAAGGCGCGGGCGAGACTCTTTGTGAGGCTGTGGACGCCGCTCTTGGCCGCGGCGTACGGGATTTCGCCGGGGGTGGGCATGTCGGCGGCGATGCTGCTGACGCCGATGATTGAACCGCCGTCTCCTTCGGCCATCGCGGTCCCGAGCACGGCAGACAAACGAAAGGTCCCCTTCAAGTTGACGTCCATGACCTTGTCGTAGAGGGCTTCGGTGATTTCAAGGACGGATGGATAGAGGGGAGACATCCCAGCATTGTTCACGAGGATGTCAACTTTTCCAAAGTGATCCTGCGCGCGTTTCGCGAGGTCGTCACATTGATCCCATTCGCCCACATGGCAGCCGACCGCCAGCGCGCGTTGCCCCGTCTCTTTCTCGACGAGGGCGGCGAGCGCCTCGCACGATTCGAGCTTACGGCTTGCGATGACGACATCCGCTCCGGCCCGCGCGTAGGCCAGCACGATTTCTTTGCCCAGTCCACGACTTCCGCCGGTCACGAGAGCGATTTTGCCGTCGAGACGAAAGGAGTGGGTTGGGTCGAGAGAGGTGTCTTGAGCCATGCGGGTCGGTGCCTTTTGGGGGATGGACAGCGTGAGCGGCCAAACGAGCGGCGGAGCGCCTGCGACGAAATTTAAAGCAGCGGGCGGGCGAGACTCGATCTGACCGTGTTAGGTCATGAGGATTTGCTGCGCGCCGTTCTTGCGACTGGAAAGCCGGATCGCGTCCGACACGCGCTGGCACGCCAGTCCGTCGCGGAACGTCGCGGGCGTCGGCCACCCGCCAATGTCCCGTCCTTCGATCATGGCGAGCATGACTTCCCCGAGCCGCGTGTAGGGTCCAAAGTCAGAACCGACTGCATGCGTCAGTTCATAGGCCGTTTCGAGGCCCTCGGTCGGCGGTGGTTTGGGGGCAAGGATTGCGAGATGGTCACCTGGCTCGATGACTTCTTGGCCCTTCGCTGAATGAAGCTCGACGTTGTCGCCCTTTAGGACGGCGGTCGCCTCGCTGCCGACGATAATTGTCGATCCGGCGAAGGCATAGCTGCGCGCACACGAGCGCATAGTGACGCTGGCGCCCGAAGCCGTCTTGAAGAGCGCATTGAATCCTTCGTCCGCGCCTTCCAGCCGGTCATCGCGCGTGGACAAGAAAGCGCTCACGGTTTCGATTTCGCCGAGCGTGGCGCGGATCTGATCGATGACATGAGAGCCAAAGGCGCCGAGCCAGCCGCCGGACTGCCCATCGTCTCGCCACCAATCCGGGACGCCGCCGTCGTTCG
Source organism: Phascolosoma agassizii (assembly GCA_035593235.1). Taxonomy (NCBI): domain Eukaryota; kingdom Metazoa; phylum Annelida; class Sipuncula; order Phascolosomatiformes; family Phascolosomatidae; genus Phascolosoma; species Phascolosoma agassizii. The sequence goes on along the minus strand of JAVJHY010682476.1, from coordinate 7,740 downwards.
CTGCAACAAAAGGGACATCGAGCTGGAACTGGGCATCGATCGGATCGCCGATGCGCCCGCCTTGAACGACTTCAGCCAGCAGCGCGTTTCCGGGTGAGTAACGGAACTCGGTACCCAACAGATGAACCACGCCCGCGCGCTCAACCGCGTCACACATCGCCTCCGCCTCGCGCGCGTCCATCGCAAAGGGCTTCTCGCATAACACGTGTTTTCCGGCGGCCGCGGCGGTCAGCGCCAGGCTGTGGTGTGTCGACGGGGGTGTGGCGATCGAGATCACGTCGGCGCCGGGGAGCGCAAAGGCCTCATCGGCGCTCGTCAATGCCAAGGGGACATCGAATCGCTTGGCCCGGATGGCCGTTCGGTCGGGATCTTGGCCGACGACGGCAAGAATCTCGAAGCCTGCTTCGCGGAGAGTACGGACATGGGTTAGGCAGCCGAAACTGGTTCCAAAAATGACGACACCGGGCATGGGCAGAGGGTCTCCTCTTAGAGTGGGTGGTCCGTGAGTAGGCGATTCCCGGGGCCCGCGGCACCGGAGCTCGAACACGTTCTCGGTTGGGCTGCGAGACTAGGCCGCGCGAGGCGACATCGCGATTCAGTTTTCGGGTGCGAAAACACCCGTCTCGGGGTAGGTTCTGAAAAGTGGCAAAAAAATCACGCGAATCGTGTGGAATCGTGAAAAAATTCCCATCGGAACTACGAATCGGATTAAATTACCCACTCCTGGGAGGGATTTATTGATGCTGCGCTCGTTGAACAGAGCTGATTTCAATGCCCGGCCGCCTCGCAAGGGCCTGACCGCGCTGATCGTCTTACTCGCTTTCACGGCTGTGGCGATCGCCGGTACAACGGCGGCCACCGCCGGCACGATCTTTCCTGGCCAGTATCGGCTGCTTGATCATCCGGACGGCACCTTGAACCCGCCGCCGTACGGCCTCCGCGTCGATGCGATTGGCCTGACTTTCAGCACTGAGCTGGGTGGCGCGAATGTGATTCTCGATTGGGACGGCGGCGCGACGGCCACGATCACCGGCACGCTCTTCAGCGAGCTGGGTGATATCTGGAACGTCAGTTACACGCTGAGTGGTGTCGTTGCAGCCGCTGCGAACCTCGGCTTTACCGCGACCGCGGGTTCGGGCACGCTGACGGATCCGCTGGCCAACGTCACGGCGTTGACGGGTGAGACCAACGGCTCGGGAATTGTCTTTTCCTTCTTGGCAGACGGTCACCGGCTTGGTTCTTGGCCCGCATTTGGTGACGCGAACACTCCCGTTGGACGTGGCTGGCTCCTTCCCGCGGGCTCGACCGACGATTGGCTGGTCCGTGCGGTTCCGATTCCGGAACCTGGAACTGCGCTCCTCTTCGGCCTCGGCTTGGCTGGACTCGCGGCACGACGCCGAAGCTAGTCGCCTAGCCGGACATACAAACGCGTCGCTCTCTGACGCGTTCTGAGCATCAAACATCGCCTCCGTCGCTTCGGCTTCGGAGGCGATGCTTTTTGACCTTCCCACTCGCCGTTCGGGGAAGTTCGCGCTCGATCACGTATTCCCGCGGTAGCTTGAAGCGGGCCAGGCGCTCGGCGACCCAAATCTGCAGTTCCGAGATGTCGAGCGATGCGCCCGCTTCGGGAACGACGTGCGCGCGGCCGACTTCGCCCCATTCGGAATCAGGAATGCCGATGACCGCGGCTTCGAGGAGGCCCGGGAATTCGACGAGGGTGGCTTCGATCTCGGCCGGATAGACGTTTTCGCCCCCCGAGATGTAGAGCTCTCTTGCCCGCCCCACCAACGTCACGTCGAAGTCATCGTCTCGCGTCGCGAGGTCGCCGGTTCGAAGCCAGCCGCCTTCGCGCAGCGTCTCAGCATTGGCTTCCGGCCGTTCCCAGTAGCCTAACATCGTAATCGGACCGCGGACCACGACTTCCCCGACGCCTCCGACTTGCGCGTCCTGCCACTGGGCAACGGGGGCATCGATCGTGTCGGAGCGAACGATGCGCAGCTCTGCGTGTTCAACGGGGCGACCGACACTCCCCGCTTTGCGAAGCGCTTGCGCAGCTTCCAGGCAGGTCAGAATAGACGTCTCGGTTTGGCCGTAGCCCTGTTTGAGGAGCAGGCCTACCTCAGCAAAGGCCTCGATCAATTCGCGAGGCGCGGCGGCACCGGCTGTAAACGCGAAGCGAAGAGAAGCGGGTGGCCGCGCAAAGGGGCGTCCTTCGCGGAGCGCGGTCAGGAGTCGCTGGTACATCGTGGGCACGCCGCCGACGTACGAGATCCGCTCCTCGTGAATCGTCCGCCACACGCGCTCCGCATCGAAAACTTCTTGAAGTCGCAAGCTGGCGCCCGCGTAGATTGCTGGGATCGCCAAGATCTGGAGACCGAGGGAGTGGAAGAGGGGGGCGACGATGAGCACGCGGTCTGCCGGTTCGATCTGGAAGAAGATCTTGGCGTTGAGCGCATTGTAAAGGGCTTTGCGGTGGGGGAGGAGGGCGCCCTTTGGCTTGCCCGTCGTGCCGCTCGTATACATCAAAATTGCGGGATCTTCGGCAAGGAGCGCCTTCGATTCGGGGCGACGCGGGGACGCGAGCCGGTCGCGTTCGAACGTATCGTTGGTCTCAACGAGCAGCGGCTTCGCCGAGGAAACGAATGCGACGGCTTGATCGCTGGCCCCACGCCAAAGGGGGTCGACTAAGACTAACGTCGCGCGGCAATCTTCGAGTTGAAATGCGATTTCGGCGGGGGTGAGTCGGGCATTCACGGGAAACGCGATGGCGCCGATTCGGGCGGCGGCGAAGAAAGCCTCGATCGTGGTGACGCAATTGGTTGTCCAGAGGGCGACGCGATCACCTGTGCCTACGCCCTGCCTCTCAAGCCAAGATGCTAGGCGGCCCACGCGTTCGTCCGCTTCATGGTACGAAACCCGCGTCGACGCGTCTGACCACGCTAAGGCGTCGGGTTGGATGGCCGCCCAGTGTGTGATCCAGTGGCTGAGATTGTTCCGGGCGCTGGGCGCTTGCGACATCGCGTGCGCCGGCGGGCGAAGGACTGCGTCCCCTCCCTCAGAGCGCGTTTGATCCAGAGGGGCGGAATCGTCGGAGTCGTTGTTTGCGTCGGACACGGCGGCCGAGCGTAACGATGCTGGGACCGCGTGTCAGACATTCGAATCGGCGACGGGGTCGGGGGAAAGCATTCAGCGCGGACGCTTTCGCAGGGGTATGCTCGCGTGATGTTGGAAGCCGAATGTCGTGGAGTGCTTGCGCAGGCGAGAGTGCCCGGGAAACGGGTTCTGGTCGCGGTTTCGGGCGGCCGCGATTCCTGCACGCTCTTGCGCTGCCTGATGTCGGTATCGGACGAGCTCGATTTAGGCCTCGTAGTTGCGCACGTGAATCACGGGCTGCGTGCGGGCGCGTGCGATGACGACGAAGAATTTGTTCGCGACCTCGCACGCCATGCGGGCCTTGAGTTCGTGTCGCGCAGTGTGGAGCCCGCGCAGTCACGGGTCGGTGGACCTAGTCGGGACCGACCGACGCTGGAGGAGGCCGCGCGCGATCTGCGCCGGTCAGGGCTTCTTGAGATGGCAATGCAGACGGGCGCGACCTGGATCGCGACGGCGCATCATGCGGGCGACCAGGCTGAGACCGTGCTCATGCGTCTTTTGCGGGGGACAGGACCTGATGGACTCGGGGGGATGTCGCCGGTTGTCGAGGGGCCGACGGGATGGATTCGGCCCTTTCTCGATGTCGATCCGGCGGAGATTGGGGAGTACGCCCGAAACGAGGGACTCAAATGGCGGGAAGACGCTTCGAATCGCGATACGAGATTCACGCGCAACCGGCTTCGAAACGACTGGATTCCCGGCCTGGCCGAAACTTTCAATCCGCGGTTACTCAGGGCGCTGTGCAATTTGGCCGAAGCACAAAGAACGGATGCGCTGTGGATCGACACTCTTGTCAGCGCTGCATCCAAGGAGCTTCTCGAGATTGGCGACAACGAGATTCGATTCGCGATCGATGGATGGCCGGAGCTGCCGGAGGCGTTGGCACGTCGAGTTGTCCGTCACGCGCTCATCGAGATCGGCCTCGACCGGGACCTCTCCCGACGGCATCTCGAACGCATCCTCGATTTTCTCCGAGCGGGACGTCGCACCGGCCGGGACAAGATTCTCGAACTACCCCACGGGGTTCAGATCCGCCGGCTCGACGAGCAATTCCAAATGGACCGCCCTGAGCGGCGTGAGGGGTTCGGTCGATCTGATAATGCTAGGGTACACCGGCGAGATTGAACGGATTTCAGCAATTTCGTCGGGGTGGGGTTGGCGATCGAGAGATTGGCCGTACATCCCTAGAACTTCGAACTCCGGGGCCCTCGAAAGGGTCTCTACCAAGCACAGTTCAATGCACTGCCTAGAGCACCACACAGACATTTCGTCGGATCGCGCCCCGATCCCAACCTGCCCGACACCCGGAGCCCTAGCGGGCTTCTACAGCCCGGTGAGAATCGAAGCTGGGTTTCAGGCGACCGGAGCACCGTGTGAATCAGCAACTCTATAAGAACCTGGCCCTTTGGGTCGTGATCCTCGTCGTGATGCTTCTGCTCTTCTCGACCTTGAAGACCAATGAAGCCGCTCCGCCGAAGATCGCCATGAGCGAATTCACCGAAGCCGTTCGAGCGGGCGAGATCGAATCCGTCCTGATCGAAGAAGGCAACGTCAGCGGTCAATACAGCGACCAGCGAAAATTCACGACCTATATCCCGCCGACTGCGGTGACCGATGACTTCCTGACCGATCTCAAAGACCGGGGCATCCGGACCGAGGCGCAGCCCCGGGACGAAGGCAGTTTCTGGCGACAGATTCTCATCATGTGGTTCCCGCTGGTTCTCTTCATCGGCCTTTGGATTTTCTTCATCCGCCAGATGCAAAGCGGCGGCGGCAAGGCGATGAGCTTCGGGAAATCGAAAGCCCGCCTGCTGAACGAGAATCAGCAATCCGCCACGTTCAAAGACGTCGCAGGTATAGAAGAGTCTAAAACCGAACTCGAGGAGATCATCGAGTTTCTCCGAGAGCCCAAGAAATTCACGCGTCTCGGCGGTCGAATTCCAAAGGGCGTGCTGCTCGTCGGACCACCGGGTACGGGAAAGACCCTTCTCGCAAGGGCTGTCGCCGGCGAAGCCGGTGTTCCTTTCTTCTCGATCTCCGGCAGTGATTTTGTCGAGATGTTTGTCGGCGTGGGTGCCTCTCGCGTTCGAGATCTCTTCGCTCAGGGTAAGAAGCAAGCTCCGTGCATCATCTTCATCGACGAAATCGACGCAGTCGGCCGTCACCGCGGAGCCGGGATGGGCGGCGGTCACGATGAACGCGAGCAGACGCTGAATCAATTGCTTGTGGAAATGGACGGTTTCGAAAGCAATGAGGGCGTCATTCTCATCGCCGCAACCAATCGCCCCGACGTGCTCGACCCGGCGCTGCTGCGACCCGGACGCTTTGACCGACGCGTCGTCGTGCCGCGACCCGATTTGAAGGGCCGTCTTGAGATTCTCAAGATCCATACGCGCCGCGTGCCGCTTGCGGACAACGTTGACCTCGAATTGCAGGCGCGGGGTACGCCAGGGTTTGTCGGTGCCGACCTTCAGAACTTGGTCAACGAGGCCGCGCTGCTGGCCGCGCGGCGCAACGCCACAACCGTGGGCCACATTGATTTCGAGAACGCAAAAGACAAGGTGCTGATGGGCTCGGAACGCCGCAGCATGATCATGTCCGATGAGGACAAGCGGATCACCGCGTTCCATGAGGCGGGACATGCGTTAGTCGCAATGCTGACGCCGGAACATTCTGACCCGGTCCATAAGGTCACGATCATTCCTCGTGGCATGGCGCTCGGTCTGACGCAGACGCTGCCCGAAGCCGATCACCTGAATTACACGAAGGATCAAATCTTCGCGGTGATTCGCTATGCGATGGGCGGTCGCGCCGCCGAGGAGATTGTCTTCAATCATTTCTCGACGGGCGCCTCGAATGATCTCCAACAGGCGACGGATTGGGCGCGGCGGATGGTCACGGAGTACGGCATGAGCGACAAGCTCGGGCCGGTTTCCTACGCAGGCTCCGAAAGCGACGTGTTTCTCGGTCGAGATCTGATGAGTCGCAAGGAGTACGCCGGGCAGAAAGCAAACGAGATCGACGAGGAAGTCGCGGGAATTCTCTCAGCGAAATATGAGGAAGCCCGGGATCTCTTGGTCTCGAATCGCGAAAAGCTCAATGCGATCGCAACTTCGCTGCTCGAGCGGGAAACCCTTGAGCGCGGCGAGCTTGAGACGTTGATTCGGGGCGAAGAGCTGCCTGAAATGCAGGTCGATGACGGCCGTCAACTTCCGAAGCGCGAGAGCGCCTCGGGATCGCCCGATGAGAGCCCTGACGAAGCGGCGGGTGGGAACATTCCGGACCCGGAACCGATGCCCAGCTGATGTGGGGCGCGGATCCTAGGCAGGGGGGGCCCGGGTGATCTCAGTCTTGTGGAATTTTGGGCTCGATCTGGCCGAGTTTTTCGATGCGCGTTTCGATCCCTATCGAGACACGGCCGACATTCTCTTGGTCACGGCTGGGATATACTGGCTGCTGCTGCTGATCCGCGGCACGCGCGCGATTCAGATCCTCGTCGGCCTGATAGTCCTCATCGCGCTCTCTCTGGTCTCGGAACTCTTCGAACTCGCCGCACTCGGCCTCATCCTCGAAAACTTCCTGGGATCGGCCGTTCTCATCATCGTCATACTCTTTCAGAACGATATCCGTCGGGCCCTGGCTCGCGTCGGGCGCGGATTCTTTCCGTCCTTCGCGGCAGAGCAGGAGCTTCAACTCGTCGAGGAAGTTGTTAAGGCGGCAGGTGTTTTGTCGCAGGGACGGCATGGCGCCCTCATCGTTCTCGAACGTGAAAGCAATCTCGGGGATTTGATCGAGGCAGGCGTTCCCGTCGATGCCCAATTGTCGAAGGATCTTCTCGTCAGTATTTTTCACCCGTCTTCGCCGATTCATGATGGCGCCGTCGTCGTTCGGGAGGGGCGGATTTCTTCCGCTGGAACGATCCTTCCGCTGACCCTACGTACGGATCTGCCGGACGGCCTCGGGACACGACATCGTGCTGCTTTCGGCATCACGGAAGAAACGGATGCTCTCGTCGTAGTCGTCTCTGAGGAGACGGCGCGCATTTCGGTCGTGTTAGGGGGCGAGATGCTTAGAGGCCTCGACGCACCGCGATTGCGCGTGATTTTGCGCGAGATTCTCGGTGGGGAACGCAAGGAGCTGCCCGAGGCGAGCGAGATTTTGAGTCGCCTCGAAGTCGCGGACGGGCACGAACCTGGGCAGGCGAACGCCAGCTAAACGGATCTGGGCGGCGTGGCTCTTCACGTGACGCGTCGGTCTCGTTTCGCATTACAATTCTTGCACCACGAGAGACATTGAGGGAGAGCAGGCGG